>JAYRBW010075105.1:0-25242 GCA_036023295.1 Invenusta paracnida | reverse complement strand
TTCTTTTTCACTCTCAACCTCCCCCTCCCCGGCTTCGCAAACACATACCTACAGCTGAATCTTAAGTGATCGACTAATACTGACTAACAGAAAAGAAAAGAGAGAAGAACAGTTATGTTTAAGGACACAGGAGAGGGGGGGGGGTACGAAGGCGCTCTGATAGGGTTTTGTCCCATTGACCAATCACATTTGGACAAAATAAGAGAAACAGAGTAGCCCTCGCCGTTTTCATTGCTTTTCTCTCTTTATTTCCCAACAATCTAGTTTTCCACCAACATAGAATCGACTCATAGCGAGTCTCCCTTCTGTCAAGCTCTGGCTCAAACAACTCACCAACGTCTATTGACTCAGTTAGCCTACTATCTATAACCCAGCACCTTGTTCAACCAGCTCGAAGTCGGAGAGCGAGCAACGATCTTGTGACGTCACTCCATATCGAATGCCTTAATATTACATTTTCTAATTTCCTCTACTAACACGACGAAGGGGAGAGACCCAACGAGAAAGAGAGAGAAAATAAAGAGAGAGACAGTTTGAACATGGAGTGAAACGGTGGCGTTGACTGAAAAATCTCGATACAAGATAGGATAGAGTAACTTACACTGCCACTGACTGAGTCCAAGGGAAGGAGACCTCACTGACGAATTATACTGTGTCCTTAACACGAGATTTCCACTCTATTACGTAGACTATAATACAACAACTACTATTTGCCAAGTAGATAATTTACGTTAGCTGTACAAACAGGAAGGGACAGACTTTTTGTATTGCATCCCCCCTTTGGTTCCCTCGACCACAGATCTTCTCTTTTTCTTTTTCTAAGCACTCACTAAGTCAACCAGAAAGTTCAACGTTCCCTCACCACCTTTACAGTCACGTTGATCGCAAAAATTGTAAATGCTGTGCAAGTGTTGTTATTATACCCGATCACTTCAATTATTATACTAACCCGCTGCCATTCACCACTAAATGACTGATATATAACCATATTGTGCTCCAAGAAGTGATATAAATTTATATATTAGGCAATAGAATTTCCTTCTTTCAATAAACCTGCTAAGCTTCTTGAGAACTACAGAAGTTGTTGCCTCGATAAGGAAATATCTACATTCTCCCTCACATTTCTAACTGTTCTCCTTTACGTATGAGGATTTGTTGAGGATAAAACGTATACATAAATTTGTGTATTGTCAGAATTTGTTGTGCATGTTGCATATTTGGCTGATGTTATGCAGTTGTTAAACATAGTATATACACTAAATGGTGCAGGGAGTGTGTACAATGACTTGCACCAATAGATCACCCTCCAATTGGGAGTAACCTCAAACTACCAAATTATATCAGCATTGGAGGGTATACTTCCTATATATTCTTATTACGGAGTTCTTTACTGCTTAGTTTTGTTATTCACATTCATCTGCGACGGAATTACTTTGTTTATGACTAACAGGCATAAAACTACCATTAGGAGACCCCTCCTAATTCCCCGAAAGAATCCTTTTTGTTAGCGAGTGTATGGATCTATTCTAATGGCTCTATTCTCAACTTCACCAAACACCACTCAGGCTAGTAGACCAGCCGAAGACGAGAAGCAACGACCCAATTTCTGCACTAATCTAAATTGTCCTTACAATTGTCTAACCTTTCACTGACGGAATATACGACGTATCATCCATTCCCATTCCTTCTCCAACTCCCTTTCCTTTATTCTATCTTCCTTCAAGCTCCTCATCACAGACAAACGGCAAAATCGAGCCTGTTGGAGGCTCTCCTTGTGAGAAACTGAGATCAGCTCAGCCCCGTCGTGCCAGGGGGAACAATGGACTCGATTGCGCGAATAGCCAGCGGGAATGGGGGACGTTCTGGCTCCGTCAATCCAACAATCGTGGTCGGCGACGACTCCAAGACAACGTCGATGAGGAGTCTGGCCAAACGGACCCTTCATTTGGGCTTCCCGGGGATGCGAACCACAGGGACTAAATCTCTGCTCATCTTCTCTGAGGAAAATGTCATTCGAAAATATGCCAAGATTATCATTGAGTGGGGATATCCTTTTACTAATAGATTAATTAACAATTTTTTTAATTGATTCTTTAAAATTTAAATATGATTTAAACTATTTATTTGGAGTAATTTTAGTGTAAAATATATGTATTTTTAAATTTGTAAACTAAACTAATGATTAAATATAATATAAACATTGTGTTTTAGTATATAGTCAAATATATATAGTCATATATATCAAATTGAAAAAATTTACATAAAAAAGATAGACAATTTATACCTATGTGAAATATGGCAGCAATAGCATTACAAATAAGTGAAATTAAAGTTTAATAAAACGATCGATTTATGCAGAAGTCATAAATTCCCATTTTATTTAACAACGGCAGTTTGTCTTCTATTTAGATTTTGTTTTAAAAAATGTTAATGAAGTATTTTAAAATTTATAATAGTATAAAGAATATGACATTTTACTTAGTCTTTATATAATATGCACTAGCAACTTGTTTCAGCTTGCCATGTCTTAAAATAAATATATTGAAATATTCCCGACACTCTATATTACCAGGGAGAACCAGAAAGGAATAACCTCTATTATTCCTTTCTAGTTGTCTCTGATATTACCTAATCTATCTATCTGTAGATTTATTTTAATTTTACTATATGTTCAATATATACCGAGTTTGCTTTCATTTCAATGGTATCGAAACCAGAAATGTCGCGATGACGTTGGATTTTACCATTTTTGTTGCCTTTTCATTGTTAAAATATTACTTAAAAGAAAAGGTAAAATCGGTAACTTCTGTAATTTCAATTCATGTGCAAGTATATTCCCCATTATAATAAGCTTAATTAATCAGATTTTTCTTATTACAAAATATTACCTATAGTGCATCACCCTAGATAATTCACTCACTGATTTCCGTAGACAATCTATCTATTGTTATTTGCGGGCCATGTTGTGCTAACAAACTGAATTTCTTTCACCCGATATCTGCTGCGCGCGGTATTAGTGATTTATAAATGTAACAAAATGTACGCTTTTGAACGCCAGTCTATACGGCATGCCTGGACGTAATAGTATTTGAGTAATAACAAATTCAGTTCGTTAGAACATTTAGAAAGTACTCAACAATTTCGGACAGAGACAGGTCATACTCACATTGCTCTAATTTTGTATATATTATATATATATCGATATTAATCTTGCATAAGTAATGAGTAACCACGTAAAATATTAAATTAAAAGTATTAGATGTTATTTTTAAAATAATGACAAAATAATGTTTAACATTGATTTTTGTTAAAAAATATTTTTCTCTTTGCTTCTAATTCTAGTTTAAATTAAACAACGTAACCCTAGTTTTTTGAATTATTTATGCTTAAAGTTTAGTAGAATTGTACAAAACTTTATATAAAATTTAAATTGACTAAATTTTAATCAAAACTTTATATTAATGAACTATTTTTTAAAAGTAAACTTCTTGGTGGATGGGAATTAGATCTACCAGGGTTCATGATATTATTAGTAAGTTATTATTATTATTATTGGGATTTACAGCGTTTTATGCAGCCTTTCTCAATATGCCGGTGGATGTGTTATACCCACAAAACAATTTCTAGTAGCAAATTTCCCTACTAACTGCCCTGCCCCTCTCTGTTGTATAATATAATATTATTTTTCTGGAAGTATAGAAACACAAATACGTAAACGCTGGAAAATACAACAAATAACATAAAACAGCCTACAAAAAGCCAACTAAAAATAAAAAAAGAGAACACAGGTCTTCATTAAATATAATATGTGCTAGCATAAAATGGGGTAAACGTCTATATGGCCATATGAATCAGCCTGAACCATAGTTGAGCTTCTCAGTGAACAAAACTACCGAGTTAGGTGGTAAAAAACGGGAGTTTGCTTGTGGTGTTGATGGTAGTGGCGATGGTGATGGTAGCGGCGTTGGTGCGTGGTATAATTTACATTGCCCATTCTACGTCAAAACACGATCGATTTCTGTAGGATTGGAAGGAAGGAATGGAGAAGAGAGTCGTCTGACTGACTGAGTCGGATGAAAAAAGATAGTAAGAGGGAGAAAATATAGGAGGGAGGTGCGCGGAGGTATTATTGCCCGCGAGAGAGCATAAAAAGAGTTGGATCGAGAAGGAAAGGGAGGAGGGAACAGCATGTGGATAAATCCTACCGTTGATTCGAGTTGCCGAGTCGCTCTGCCGCGTCGAGCAAAGTGGTGTTGGGGGAAAAGAGAGACTTTAAAAGCGACCCCAGCAGATGATTTATAGAGACTGTCGAAGCTGTACTAAATAGAACACGTCCTACTGAGTTTGCCTGCCAAGCAACCAAGCAACCAACCGTCGGATTTAACGGCCGCTTTCTTCGATCTTCCATAATTTGCCTCCCCCTTTCTCTATCCATTGCTCTGGATTTAGTTTGTGTTTTGCAGCCGCATTGACTATGGGGTACGCTAGACTGGGTTACCAGTGCCTCGGCTTCATATCATAACCCGAGCATGCGTTGTATATACATAGCACCATCAGAAATATATCCTCCTGGCCCAGAATATATTACAGTGGTTTTATTTCAATAAAGACATAAATATATCTCTGAAACAGATCAGTTATATAGCGCATGGCGTATTTGTTCCCAATAGAAAGTGTCATACTTGATATCAATTTATAATTTTTTATGATTGGAGGTATTATCATAGCATATAATATTAAAAGAGTTGAATAATTTTTATTTTTAAATATATATAAATAATAATCTGTATTTATATAGGCGTCCATTAAAATATTGATTGTAAACTTTTGAATCAATTAAAATTCATTCAACTATTATACTTAAATATATAAAACCTCTTATCTTGATCAATACCAACATTTTAAACTTTTAAAAGTCATTGTTTCTTTATGCTTAAAGGATCAAAGTAGTAAAACTCGATTCGCTTAAAGTACCTTCTATGTAAAAATAATTATTGTCATTGTTAAAGATATAGAAATATTGCCTTTTAAAATTAGGAAAGTAATATTTAAATTTAAATCATCGTTGAAGATTCTCTAATAAAACAGCAAAGAATTATCTCTCTCTCTCTCTCCCATTCTCTTTCTCTTTCTATCTCTCTCTCTCTCCTGTATACATAATACGAGAAAGATAAAAAAAGAGTCGGCTATGAGAGAGTTCAAGAGAGAGTCTTTTCCAGTTTACTGCTAACTTTTTCGAGTATAAGAGAGCGAGGATTTATGCGGACGATACTGCGAAAGACTGCAATCTTTACATAAAGTATTAGATGTCTTCTTCTAAGGGAATTTTTGGATGATTGAGCTATTACTTCAAGATGGGGTTGGTTGGATAGATTTCTATTCGAAAATATTTCATGAGACAAAAAGGGAGTTTACTTTTCACTTAGATTTTTCAATATTTCTTTATATGACGACAAGATCAATGAATGTTATTAGAATTAGTGCTTCAGTAATTTTTTAAAGAATATTTCATCCCCCAATCACTCATTATTTATCAAATAAGCCATTATTGCAAAGTGTACATGTAAAGTATACAATACTAAAATTGTTCTCAATTATGTTAAGTAAAATATATCAAAATTTGTTGAATAGAGCAAATAAACCTTTTATGCATTTTTATAAAAATATAAAACAAGTGTTTGTTAATTATATTCCAAACAATACAATAACATATGCAGGAAATTAATTATTCACAAAAATATTTTTAGAAAAACACAAGTTTGTATAAAATTGAATTGTGATAAATCATCTATTAAAATTAATTGATTATGTTAAACAACAGAATAGGAAATGGACACTTAAGTGTTTTATTAAATAATTAAAAGGACTTTTCACTGAAGTGAAACCGAATTTTTGGTGTAATTATATTGCTATTTAGATAGATATTTTATTAAGTTTAATTCGTATTCAAATAAGAACTTGTATTGATTTCATTGATTTATAAATCATCTTTGTTAGATCTTTTTAAATGAATAAAAATAAGCAAACCTATTTTGAAAATCGTAATATATATTTTTATAATTCATTTATTTTTTTAGGATACTATAATAATTTGTTATATGATAGTTATTCGAATTTATAAATATGAATAAAAATTAAAGCAAAATTTTCAATGCGACTAAAAAATGTCATAAATATAGAGATGAATAACAGTTACTGATAACATTATAATTGACTAACCTGTAGTAATTATGCTTACGTCTAAACACGTAGAAGAAAATATTTACTTTATTTTAAACTGTAGGTTTGTATATATAATTCTATCACATAATTTAGAGAAATTATCAATATATAAGTTAAATTAATTTTTTTATCCTTACTCGATTTTCTATCTTAAATAAAGAAAAACTATTTGATTGTCAAAAAGTAACTATTAGTTTTTTCACTCATTTAAACTTCTTTCTAAATTATGATACGGATATATTTTTCAATAAATGGGAAAAAATAAAGATTCACAAATCTTATAAACCATTCAGAACACTGTTTTAGTCATATTTATGTCGAACAATATTTGTTTTAAAATAATTTTGTTTTATAAATTTGTTTCATAAAAAAACTGCACTTATGGATATTAGACTTCTTCTAAACAAGTCTCAATGTGTGAAAACAATTTTTGGATAAATCTAACCTCATTGTAACTATAACAGTGGAACTCCTCAAGGCTACGCTTTGTCTCCTGTTCCCTATCTACACATTTGACATTTAAAGCACAAATCCAGGCTGCATATTAATCAAGAATCAATTAATGTTAATCACACTGTAAAACTTCCACTTACAGAAAATTGTTTGTTCTGTGTGGAATTGTACTTTTTAAGAATAATGTTAATAATTATAACGCTTTTAGCGTTTTAAATTTAAGATTAATGCAGTTTTCTCTTATTTTATTGTGTATTCCTATTTCTTGGTCAATAAATATTATGTTAATTTCATTACAATATTGATACCTTTTCATAATTATCCTATATATTTAATATAATTTGAAATGCACATAGATGTACAATTGTAAGTAAGACAGTATTCTATGATTCGCCTTTACAATAAAATATATTTGTCATCGGAGAAAGCAATTATCCATTTGGATATCAAAATTAGTATTTGATTTAATTTTTAAAATACTTCATTTTCTTAATTAGAAGCTAAAGAAAAGTTCTCTACATAATACAGGATATAGATAGAGCTTCTCAGTATTCATTAGACTGATATTCCTGATAACAAAAAAATAAAGTTAAAAACGAAAGACAAGAATTCTGCATGAGCATTTATGTATATGTATACACGTTTCTTATATATAAGCACAAACCCATAAGGATAGAATAAATATAATTTAGGCTACCTATGTACCGATGAATTATTGATAAAAGAAGCCTATCCAGAGGGATTTGAAGCTCGATTCGTGGATAACATGTCGTGACAGAAGTAAACAGTTGAAACTCCTCTTTTTAGACGCGCTCCACCATTTTTATTACAATGGCATGATTGTAAATTAATAATTCAACTATGCGCTGTTGTACAAGGGAATTATCAGTTTTAAAATTGGAAAACTATATCGATTACTTTGCAAATAAATACAACAAGGAGATTATATAATTTAGACGAACTACTTACAGTAATATAGGTTAATTGCCCCGTTATTTAACATAAATATTTAACAGGATTTGTCTAGTTATCTATTTATTAAAATTGATTTAGCTTTAATTTATAAATGAGTATATCATTAAAGTAATGGCATTAATAATTGGAACGAAAAAAGAAACAGCTATACAATGAAATATGTTCTAAATGCATAAAACACCCTTGAACTATAAAACGAAATAGAGAATACATTTAGTCGTATTTTGTCAATAAATAGCTCCTATATATTCAAAATATTCCCTCTCTTTCTTTAGGTGATACGTTCTAAAAACATTATTGTTCACTTAATAATTGTTTTTCAATTTTAAAAGTACAATATAATTATTTTGTTGTTAATAAGTCATGAAATATTAATTTTACATTTAAATAATGTTACGAATATGAGGTTGTAACTGATGTTTGTCATATTTATCTTCTTAAATGATAATTTTGTAATAATAAAAGCGGTTACTACAGGTATTGATATTATAATTATAATAAATTACACCTAATAATTTACACATTAAAAATGTATAGACTTTCTGTTGTTAAGGCGATTGCCTTAGTTACGTCTTTATATTTTCGTATGTAGAAGTTTTGGATATCACATAGAATAGTTATTTTCAATTTTATAATATTATCCTCCTTAGTAAAAATACAGTAAATTCTTAAATGTAATACTTTGAAAATAATTGCTACATGTATTAGGTGACTAATTGTTTAATAGAATATATAGACATATCAGTCTCAAGGGAAATTATGTGCAGTCATTAAGTAGTGTTTCGTTTCACCCATGTCCTAGACTTGGAGCATGAAATGTTATCGATTCTATAATTATACTTCTATTAAATTTATAGGAAACGCTAACATTTTATTATTTCGGGTAAATGGTCTGTTGTCAATAAATTACATTTTTTCATCATTTGATTGAGTTAAATTTATTGAAAAATTTACTTGATTGATAATTTAAAAATGCATTTTAAATAGCTCATGTTAAAAATAAACTATACACTACACAAAATAATTACAATTTATAATTAAACATTTCAAATTTTATATTACAATTTTTATTCAGAATATAGAATACGAAAAGTTATTTTCTCTATTTTGTGATTAAAAAAGTAGATTTGTTGTAGATTTTAAAGTTTAACAATGTTTAAGGTAGAAAATTAAATGCAATATTTATGAAAGATAAAACACATGAAAAATAAATTAGTAACAACAATATATTGAAATTTTGTGTTAAGTGTGACAGAATAACTGAAAATAACAACGCATGTGTGTGCACATATGCTAAACTACATATATAGTTGGTAATTATTAAATTAATGAAATAATTGACGAAATAGTCTCCATTTTTAATTTTTAATTTACAAAAACCAATTTTTTATAATATATCCTATAAGTTATGCGATGCTCATAATGAATTTAACAAATTAATGAATATTTATATTTAGTTTCAATGTTCTATATATATTTATTGTTTATATACCAAATGAAAACAAACATTATAATCACTTTCATATTAATATAAAGTATTGTCAAAAAAAGACTTGTCTAATTTTTATATTACTATAATAATAGTTTTATTAAATCTAATTACAATTTCATACATATTTACATGAAACTGACAGTAAATCAAACAAAAGTGAAAAACTAAATCATCCCCGATAAACCAAAGCAAATTCGTAATCATTTGGTAGTTATTTATTGTTCAAAATAATATTTTCAAAGTTCGTCTACACAAATTGCTCAATATGTCCAACCTCAACTTCATTAACTTTTTGAATTTGTATGTGAAATGCATCGATCATCCTGGGATGTGATCTCGAGGCATTCCAACATTCACGTAATAGTAGACATTGGTGTTAGATAGTTTAAAACAAACATATACAGTACATATAATGATATATACCTACACATTTATTTAAACGTATTTATTATAGTAGAGAGTATCACTTATCCGGAAAATGATGTGCAGTATCCGAAGCGTATTAAAATTTAATTTTAAAATTTAAGTTTTCTTAATTGTCATACAATTAATTGCGTAACAGTTGTTAATGTCAAAAAATAATCCAAAGAGAGTTTTATTTATAAAATTAGATTTTCTGAATTTTTGTATGATAATTTCTTATAAATTCTATTAAAATACTTTGTTGATTTATATTTAAAAACTATATGACAGATTAAACTATTATCTAAAACCATTTATCTAAAATTATAAATAACATAATTATTACTAAATAGGCATAATTTGAAGTTAAATAATTAATACATATATCAAATTCTTAATCGTTCTGAAATAGTTTTAGGTAAGCTTATTCAAAGGTTTTATTTGTAAAGATATTGAAAACTTTTAAATGAATATAACTATTCCATTTCACACAAACTTTGGATGAAAAAAATTAATTAAATGTTTGCACATTTTTGTCGTTGCGATTTTTAACATTAGTATATGAAATAGATATGCAAATAGAAACATTATAGACTATTTAGAAAAATAATAATAATTTGCAAATATATAGTCAATTCTTTAAAATAGTCTTAGAGTCAATTGTTATTAAATTCATTCTATTTTTGCATATATATATAAAATGCACACATAGATATGTTATGAATCATACCATATGTATCATAGAAAATCAGAAGTATTGCAATTAAATTATTTATACAAAACTATATAAACATGTAGGTAGATATAATTATACTAATAAGTTGAATATATAATTATTTTGATACAATTTTTTGGTCTAAATTGTGTCAATGGATGTTATCAAGACTATATCAATGTGTCTTTGCCATTCTCGCTAGTATTGGAATTATAATAATAACTGATTAGTAAAAAATCTAGCATATAAACGACACCACACTGAATTTAATAATTGATTTTTTAATTCATGGTATATATACATTTATGATATATTATGTAAATTCTATAGAATTTCATATATTTATTCCCTGTATTTTTTTATTTTGCGTTAACAACCTATGTATATATGCCTATGTCTCACTATGTAATGTATCTATAATAATGAGCATACATATTAGTTTTTCTAGCTGGTGAAATACCTGGTTGGCATTACTATCCCATAACTGGCTGTGCGTCGCTTATTGTCTGCCCAACTATCTCCTGACTCAGACATAGAATGAGTGGAACACTGAAGGTCTAAGCGCACGTTATATTTGCCGTCATTCGTCAGTTAATCTACTAACTAACTAGTATATTATTATGAACTAGTACTATACACCTGGTGTTGCAGACTATAACTGACTAACTAACTCCGTTCTTCTCTTACTACTAGAGGAAGAAAGACTGAAAATCTCTCCCTCCCTTCCCACAAGCTGAATTAGGGAAATAGCTTAGCTCTGGTCGGAGTATTCCATCGTTTCACTGTTCTTCCATCATGCATCGTCGTTGACACCGTCAATGTTATTGTTGTTGTGTTCTCAGCTGAGGGCGCGCTCTGTACCAAGTAGCTGTATATGTGTAGCGTTGTGGAAGTAGAGGCAAAGGTATTCTGCCTATGTACCTTTCCTTCCCGGTCGAGGATAAATATCAGAGAGTCAGCACTGGAGAGTATACAGCAATAGTAGCAAACACTCCATCTCTCTCTTCTTCTTTGCCAATTCATTCTCTCTCCACAAGGTGCATTGTATATGTTATATCCGTCTATTCATACACATACAAGTGAGCCAAGTCTCAGTTCTGGTTGGACTTGTTGGCGCTACCCTGTCTCGTACATTATTTCTTTTATTCTTACATTTGAACAAGGTATACATATCTGGCAAAGTTACTGGGAGATGGATAGGTGCAGAGGGGAAATAATAAAACCCGTCTAAGATTTTGGCAATAATTCTTTCTTCCTTTTCTTCTTAATTCGTATCTTTCTTCAAACGGAGGAAAGAAGAGAACAGGAACTAAGAATAGATACGGAAGGAAAGAAAATAAAAAGAAGAAGAAGAGTTGGCAAGCAATACATCGTCATTCTGTTCTGACTTGTGTTAGAGAAGAGAATTTATTTTCAGGTTAACACCTCTATCTCACAGTAATGTCCTTCTCCTCAATTGCATCTCATTACAGTTGCTGAAATGATTAGTTCATGGTTTGTAGAATGACTTATTGGTTGCTATTGTATTCTATGTTCGAATGAAAAATAATATGCTGTTTTTTGGCAAAGATTACAGATATAAAATCTTTCTTAGCCTTATATTTTATATTGGTACTTCAGTCAATATTATGGTTTTGTTTGCATAAAGACATTACATAGGGAAATGAAGACATAAAATATAACATGTAATAAGTTATTTTATGATAATATTTATTTAGACTACAGCCTTTTAAAGTACAAATGAATAAGATAATAGTTTTTTAAAACTATAAAATTTGGTATTACATTGATTTTAAATAAATGATTTAGTCGTATAAATAAAACAAATTAAAGGAGAATATGGTCAAATTTTGTACTGACTCTAAAATTTGTATTGAACATATACTTTAGTTTTTAATATTTTACAGCACATTAATAAACATTTTTGTTCCATTTGTGAGTTTAATTTATTAATTCTATTTCAACATTTTTATGTCGAATAGAGTCAAACATTTGCAAAAATAGTAGCCAAATATAATTAAAAAGTAACAAGTTCTCATATTATTAACATTCTATAATAGAAATTTTAAGATTTTTTGACATTCATGATATATTTTCTGCACATTTTTGCATATTTATTACACTAATTGGTTTTTAGGAAATCTGCATTGTTTTCATACATATAGTTTTGTATATAATAATATGTAAATTCATTAGGAATATCTAATTTGTATTAAACATATGCGAATATATCAATTATTTAAAACATTGTTAATAAGTTATATTAAACAAAGTCTTATTTAAAATATATACGTGATTTTAGCATGCAATATTATACATGTAAAATATGTACGCAATTAAAAACCTCTCCGATATAATAACCTAAACAAAATTAAAATTTACTAGTCATAATATTCATTTTACTCATATAAATAATGTTAGTAAAATATAGATATTGATTGTTGTTGATTTACAATACATATAGGTATAATATTATAAACCTTCATGTATGTATATCTAACTGAAAAAACTCTTGTATTTTTGTTTCAAAAAGTATAGTCGTTAATAAAATAAAATTTATCGAATATTTTCTATATAACTGTAATCTTTAAATATCGTTTCATTTTTGTTACATAATATTAGTATTTATAGTATTTATAAATACATAGAATGATATATAAATTGAAATTTAATACCTACAATTGACTAGCTTCGTTCAATTTAGTGCACAACATAATTTAATTATTAATTCATTACGACTCACGCTGTAACTTAATTGATTTTCATTGTTTGTTTTACTTCATAGATAGAAGTTTTTTTAATCAAATTTTAATTTAATACATTCCCTTATGTAGAGAGTTGCTTCAGTCTTATGTATTGATAAAAATAAATTGTTCAGTTTGGACGAAAGAAATCCACAGTAAACACATATTTTAAGCATGTGATATTTTTCTGTTTTGACAGTAAACACATATTTTAAGCATGTCATATTTTTCTGTTTGGACAGTAAAATAATTCTGATTGATATGAAAATAAGGTGGAAAATAACATTGAGATGACTGTGAGCAAAAGTTATGTTTGACTGAGGTAACCTAGATATATACACAGAACAGTTTAAGTAGTATATTTACTATAAAACCTTTTTAAAAAGGATTGTTCTTCTTTGAAACACGGATATTAGGCATATCTCTATTTGGATATTTGGTCATTTGTATATTATTATGCTCTATTTTATGGTTTGTAAATCATGCATAAATATATCGATAGTTGAAACTGAATTAACAAAAATTAAAGTTGCACTAAAATAAAAAAAACTACATGTAGCACATACCTTTAAATGTGCATCCATTAATTCAGGACACGGTTGGCATATATTATTATACATATACATATATATGTTGTCTGGAATCTAAACAATGCAGTTTTATAATTTTATCAATTAATACTGTGGCATAATTCTCTAATTTATTTACAATAATATTAATAATGATAATAATGATAATAATTTGCTATCTAAAAGGTATGTGATGCTTAATAATTATTGGAGACAATTCACATTAAAGCAGAATTTTATAAATAACATGGTAGGGAAATGGTATATTAAAAAAGAATTGAGGGAACCTTTGATATAAGAATCGATATTATAATGCCACCATCTCGGCAATAAAATAAAGTGATTTTTACACAGTTTCCGTGTAAACTGTGCTACAATTAATTCTTAATCAAAGGAAGCTTTTCATGAGCACTGAGTCCATAAAAGGTATATAGCTTCATATCAATTGCATACAAAGGAGTTGATGTTTAACTTTTTCGTATATATGAAGATTCTAGATATCTATCCTACTCTACATTACAAATGCATTTAATATGTATATCTGATATACACATATGTATATACATTGAGTTTTGTGTTCCATGGCTTGCCGCAGAAGAACAATTTTATTTGTGGCTTCAATGCAAAAGTATATAGACATATAGACATAAAAGAAATGGGACATTTTAAACTGATTATAGTCTTTGAATGTTCACTTTCCGTTTTATTTTATTCTTTAGTTGAATTCGCACGCAACAGTTATGTTATGCTTAAAATATAAATGTATTATTAAGCTAAAATACAAACTTACAAAGAAACAGAGGCATTTACAAGGATTACACTGGATTTTAGATATATTTAAAGGAATCAAGAAATTGGGTAGTTATTAAATATACTGCCTGTTTAATCATAGTTTAGATATATTTTCATTTGAACAGAAAATTGAATTAACGAATTAGTACATATTAAAAATTTGAAATATTTTTGAATATATATTTTATGCAAATACACATTTTAAATTATTTTAGTGTGAATAGACATCTCAGAAAATACTTCAGATAACTTCTATATGTTTCTGCCTTAATTCACTATAAATTCTTAACTCTATGCACTGAGTACATACTAACTATTAACTATGAACTCTAACCAGTATAAACTCATTGAATGTAACTATAAGAACTTTGATGTTATGTAAAAACGTTTTGATTTATTTTTATATAAAGATAATTGCTATAGCATGTACACATATGTATAAACATATATATATAACTATGGTTTATGGTAACAGTTTTATGGTAATTATTTGATATATTGAATTTTAATTTAAAAAATAATAACATTTATAACCTGTAAATTCTCACACGCTCATACATGTAAATAAATACATATGTATATATGTAGACTGGAGCCCATCGGTATATTCAAGTTTTAAATCTTGTATTATAGTCGAATACCTAGTCCTATGTTTATTCTTAGACAAATTTAATTTAAATATAATATTAATTAATATATACAATAATTAATTAATAAACAATTTGCATGAATTATCGTATAAAGATATATAATATGTATGTAAATTCTTGTAATAATGTATGTAATAATACAATAATAGAAATATTATTGCCAATTATAATTTCCACAACTTTACTAATATTAATCTGAAAATAGTATTATTATTTTGAAATTAGAAATATCTACCGGCAATAAATAATAGATTAGCGATAATTTTTCCACTTTAATTATTTAATCTGACTAATTATGCTGCGTATTGGTATATATCAAAACATAGGTATTGACATATCCTGTCTATGCAATATCTATACTCATAATTTGTTCGGTTCGTTTCTATGCTAATTGAAATTATATTTGTTTATTAAGACAAATAATTTGCAGTCTACCAATACAGACAAATTTATAGCATCATCAATCCAATCAAATATTTATTATAGGATGATTTAGTTTTAACTACTTCCTATTAAACGAAATAGATTGCGACTATTATATATATATATATAATGATTATATTTATTTGCCTATACTTAAATAGACAAACATACTAACGGTACATATCCATGCCCAGTGTACACAATTTAGCGAAGTCATTTAGGATTAAACAAGAATAGTATGTAATAGCAAATTAATGATTGTAGTCGAGATACGTTATAATATACTCAATTTTGCTAAATAGGCAATTATATCTTTCTTTGAAGTTGGTTTCAATAACGAATTTGTTCTGCAATTAATTTAAACGATTTCTTAATATAACAAGACGTTGAAAAATAATGGAGATTTAATGAAAATATTTCAATATATATAATCCGTACATTTTAGTAGTAGATATAGTCACATTTTTGCTTCTTGTAACAACTAAACTTACAAATTTTAGAAATGTATTAAAAAATATATTATAATTGATACATTTTGTATCAAAATATTTAGTTTATACCATCTGAGGGTTTTCTTTGCTCGTAGATAAGAAATATATTATCTGTGTGTGTTTATATATATTGGTATCTTATTTGTGGTTTATTTAAATAGGTCAATATATATATATATAATATAGTTGTGTTTTATTAATACTTATCTTACAACTCCCACAGTTTACTTTGAGTATAGTTTAGTGCGAGTATTATATAAAAATATATAAATAATTGAGTATTTTACAAATTTGAAGTATATATATTTATAAACTTTTGTGAGTTTAAATCAGAATTTGCTTGAACAGATATATTTTAACTTTATATTTTTGGAAATGGATGTAATGGTAATAATAATATTAATCGTATATGTATTTTTTTATATATATTTATATTTATATGACATAAACTTTATATTAATTTGCCATTTTGTAAATTGAAGGACATTAACAGTTTTATCATATTTGTTTCAATATATAACAATATTATTATTACAACAATAATATTTCTGTTGTAAGAATTTAATTGTTGTTTATTGTGCATATTTATACATAATTATTTATTATATAATTACGAAAGCACCTAAAAGTACTGATCCTTAACTCAAACCATTTTAATTGTTTGGAGTGCACGCCCTTTGAATACATGGTTCTACTCACTATCATAGCCAATTGCATCGTCTTGGCACTGGAGAAGCATCTGCCCAGAAATGACAAGACTCCACTTTCAAATCAACTGGTAAGTTATTTCAAATCTTAGTATTGTAAGTGATATTATATATTGAATGAAGTTTAATATATTGTAGTCTGAATATTTTAAAATAAATTTTGCACTATAAATGTTTAAGTATTTTTGGAAATATTTAGATAATACAGACAATACGTTCTTTCTTTTCCAATATTTATTATTTCCGTCTGTTCAACGAAATCTGATTAATTTATCAATATAAAATATCTGTTATAACAATATGATTTTTTCACAATATTGAGTGTTTTATTGATTTATTATATGTGAAAAATGTTTTAAATTATTGTACAATAATTAAGTTTATTAATAATATCATTTTTTCATAGATATAGATTAACTTTAAATTATGTATACTATAACTTAACGTATATTTATATGTATGCCTTTTCCACTTAGACGCAAATTTAATCAAATACGCGATATTGTAATCAATCATGGATCTAAGGCAATCAAATACGGTGTAATTGCATATAAATATGAATTGTTATATACATACTTGTACATACATGCTTCATATTTAGCATAAGGAAATTAAAAATAATGCTACATTTAATTAATAATTTTTTGTGTAATTATCATTATTAGATTAATGTCGATATTGTTCAATGAAATACATTATGGAAATATATTTATGGAAAATCAATGAAGCATAAATATAAATAACTAATACAAATATTTAATAGTTTTATAAAAAATATTAGACGAGTTACCATAAAACGAGTGTCAATCGATATATATATAGAATTACAGATTTTAATGTTTTTATCTTGTGTTCTTATAAGTATCTTAGTCATCTTATTTTCAAATTTCATCATTGAAAATTAAATTTGATTTCAATAATCCGAGATTGAATGATTAAACGCTTATATTTGGTTGCGAAAATATACAGTTGATTCAATCTTTTGATTTTGCTCGATCGAAATGTATCCTAAAAGTAAGCAGTATTTTCTAAAACGACAAAGCCTTTAAAGCTATTTTTATAATTATTTCCGTATACAATAAGAATGTTGTACAATTGTCTGTACATGCTTAATTTTACCGTAAAAATATTCGCTGTGGATGTAAAAGAATTCTCATCATATTATTTACACCTTAGTTTTATTCATTCAATTATTATTTTTTATGAGGTTAAAAATCTATCATTATTACTACTTTACATAATTATACTAGAAATAATACTCAAATTAGGATTACGTCAGTATTGAGATAGAATTATATAACAACAAGATACATGCATATTTTAGTGTTTCTGAATAATATATTAATGTGTAATCATGACTCTGTGTGTGGATCAGTTAAACTCACTCTTAAAAGTGCCATACTTTTATATATTTGTCCCATAACAAAATTTATAGAAATTCCGCAAAAAAAAACACTCCCATTGACCATACATACATAAGTACTACATTTATTTTTGTCTGATATTCAGGATATTAATGAAAGGAAGCATATTAAAGCATAAGCATATTATCTAAACGAATTATATGTACATTATGTATATACCAACATATTCGTTACATAAAAGCATTCATTTCTTTTCTTTTAAACTCGATATGTGCGTATTATCGAACACTCGTTAACTGCATAGACCCAGCTCATTTATCCAAAACTCTTTCTCTGACCAAACCTTCTCCCCTTCCTCCTCTCTTAGCCCCTCTTTTTTTAGTGACACTCCAAGAGTTTTCCCACTTTTACTTTATCATTGCTTATATTTATACATATACGAAAGGCCGACTAACTATTTTGCCCATTGCTGCTTCTCTCGCCTCTCCTCGTTTCTCTTCTCATCGATTTTTATCTTTACTCTGTATATTTTTGAGAGAATATGGTGAAGATATTTGAACTCTTTCACATTTGATGCCAGACTTTTTCATCCCAGTTGACTTTCTCTAATAACTAACTAACCAACCACACGTGTATGTAAATAACATTGTGTATATCTCTTGTGGACATCTCTACTTACACATCTCAAGTTATCCTCTTGCTATATATGTAGGTACTTCATTGTTAACCGCTACCATATAGACAGAGTAATGACTATTTTTATGCAGAGTAAAATTTTAGATTTAAACCTTTAAAAATTAATTAAATATGAATTTCATATAAAATAAATAATATTAAAGTAATTAACTTTATTTTTAGTGGAATTAGTAGAAACTAAACTTAGACAAGCCTTTTGTGAATTAAACCTTTTTAATGATATACTTAGACAGTGTTAGTTATATTATCTAGTTTAAGTGATATATTTATGTATCAATTTTTACTACAATAAAATAGTACTGAACATATACTAATGACAGAAACCATTATATTATGTTTGTGTGTAAAATAACCTCCACAGAATATTTAAAAAATATATTTTTGTATTCAATATACGTATGTGGTCAAAGTTTTTATTAGAAATATATATTATTAAATTCCGATATGTTATTGTTATAAGCGTACATAGATATCAATAACATATCAATAACATAGTGTATTGTGTACACACAATACATATTAATTATATGTATTATGTAAATATTCAATAATATATTAATATAAGTATATCAAATTATAAAACATATAAAGTGAAATTATCCACATTTATATTTCTAAAATAATTTATACTTTTGTTGCGTAAATTTGAATTTTTGTTTTCGTTTTAGTAGCATTGTGCAATTTTCTCAGTTATGTACTGGCTAAAGTACATAAAAATTGTTATTGCCATGTCTATAAAAATATATCGCAATAAAATGTTTTCTGTTGCAATTTTGCAACAGAATTATTCTGTATTATTGCACTTTTAATAAGTTACATTGAAATACAATTATAAATGTAGTTCTGGATTTCGAAATGAAAATTAGAGTTTGTACTAAATTAGATGGTTTATCGTCGAATTTTACTACTAAAATACATCTAATTATGTCACTTATACATAATAAAGTACCAATTATACAATACTAAAACAATGACAACTATAATTTTTTGTACCTAAAGCATTTTGCAATATTTAATTGGAATAATGATAACGCATGTAATTAAATTAAAACGTACATATTATATTTTAGCTTCTGATTTTAGCTAATACAAATAACCGTCTAGTAATAGATAAAATGGCCATTTGATACAATTATCTTTTTAGACATATTTCTAACATTGATACTTAAGAAACAATGGTTTTTTAAGATATAATATATATAATTATAATAATAGATACAACTTTAATTTGTCTTGATTGTCTCAAATGACAAGTTGTAAAGGAATATGACACATGTTAATATTTTAGTATAATATACTAACACTATATATTATTTTGGTGAAACATTAATTGGTCAATCTTATATTAAAAAATATCCTCACCTTATAAATTCAATAAAATTTATTGAATTAGCGAAACTATGCATATAATATTATTAATATAAGGATTAGGATTGTAAGGATTAATTAAGTTAAGTTATAGTTCTTCGACACAATATAATGTTTCATATATATTAATATTCAAGTACCTTGAATAATAGTGAAAATTCTTAGTGAAACACAATCAATATAGAAATAGAACTGTGCGGAGAGATGCGATTATTGTCATAATTATTTCAATATTACCCCTTTCTCGTTCAAGCAGTTCATAATACCTTTAAGTATTACCCGTTTGTTGCACTATACATTATATCTACGTATATTTTAAGACGCCAGTGTTGAGAAAAATGTCGATATTTTATCGATGAGGAAGATCTGCCTGCTTTGACTCTAATAGTGTGTATATATGTATAGTACTTTGAATATCTGCAATTGATTTTTTTTCTTAGGGAGAAAAAAGAACGAAGCAGTGAAGAGTGGAGTGAAGTGAATAAGGCATGCGGTTACAGCTTATGACATAAATTAAATAGAATTTCACCTTGAAGAATATGTTGCAGATATGAGTAATTATATGTCTATCATTTGCATATTTGTGTTTATTAGTACCTATAGCAAGTACTTATACGTACATGATATTGTGTGTGTATAAAGGAAAACGTATTCCCAAAATAATAATTTATTGGATATTGTTTTCCGATTATTATATAAGTGTATATTTACTTTAAAATATCTGTGTATAATAATATTGTCTATTGTACTTGAAAAAACAATATTAATATTGGGTAAATAAATAATATATTCGAATGTTACAAATATTTTTGCACATTATATTTTATTCTCTACTTTTAAACGTATTATTTAAATATTGATGATTTCCCTTTAATCTACTCAATTAAAATTATCATCAATACAATTTATAGGATTGTGGAAAACATGAATTATAATAAAGAGTTTGCCATTTTTTTGTATATCATTTATTTTGAGAGCAATTTCATTATCAATGGTTTATTGATGTTATAGATCTAAAGTACCTACAACATATTATGTTATTCGTCTATAAGCATAATATTTATAAGTATAGAAATATAATATTACAACGAAATTAAAATATATTTTTACAATTAATTTAATTTAAAATTTAAAACTAAAAAAGTTATAAATCTTCGTCAAAACTTTTATAAAGTAATATTTAAGTGTATATTGATAGTACAGTGAAATATGAAGAATGTACTAGCTCACAAAGGGATTATAATTAGTGATTACAATTTATATTTGTATAGATACATAGTATGCCTTTATGTGAATTTTTCTACAATTGACATAATGTGATTGTTAGAAATTGTATGATTATATTTAAAGCGATTATGTATAGCGTTAAAGACAAAAATAAGGACATAATTTAATTGTTTGCTAGCCATCAAGGATTTCTTGTTCTCTCCGCGTTGTCGACACTCTGTACAGTCGGACAAAATAATGCGCTCTTAAATGGAACAATAATATATATAGAAAATTATACGTATATAATAGCGCGTTCCTTCTACGAAAGTCTTTGAGATGAGCAGTGTTAGGAGCAAAGACTAAGCTAGTGAAGTCTTCATGAACAAATAAGCACAACAATACACATTCTGAACTAATACACACTTCGTGCACGCAAAAACGCATCCTGACTTAATTCATTTAGTAAGATTCCACTGGGATATGAATCCGGTCTCTAGATTTGCTTCTTCAACTCAACCAACTCAGCCTTATAGTTCAGCAAACGAATTAAAGATTCTTCCCTGAATCTCCCCAATATACCCTGAATAATAGCGCAGCAAAAACGCGTCCCATCTTGCGGAGGAAAATACTGATTGGGTCTCCTCCGTCTTCTCAGTCTTTGGGGTGTGACTTGCTTGATGCTCCGTGCTCTTTTGCTGGGTGCGCTGTCAGGAAATATTAAATAGCCAGATAGATAACTGCGACTTTGTTGTGTTAGAGAACTTTGAATGCGCCTTTTGCGAAGTACAAGGCATCGATAGAAGTTCGTTCCTTCTCGTACTGAAAAGACCATTGGAATGAAATGGAAGGGATAGGAGGTGAGAGAATGGATAATAAGGAGAATCTTAGTGAAGTGTGATAAGGGAACAGGCCGAGAGATGATCTGGTACAAAAGCTCGTATTGAGTGTAGCGATCGAGCAAAGAAATATAGCAGGCCGCTGATAGAATATTGAGATTTTCGAACGGCTTCCCCGGCGTGTTGTTAATTAAATCAGAGAAAAAGTCTGGCAGCTATAAGTGTATTGAATATCTTGTCTTACACTATCAACACTTCCATGATGCGATATATGTAATTTATACATATCAGATGCGTATATAAATCCCTGTTATATATATATACTAATATGGCAGATATGCCTCCTGTTCATACCTAAATCTATATTATTAATGTATTTGAGAGACTAAAAATTTATTTCCCTATATATTTATTACTCGGGTATGATATTTTTCTAAAATGGATACATAAATAATAGTTTACTTTATACATGTACATATGTGCATAATACATTATCTCAGTTTTGTACATTTTCGAAAAGTGTTGCACATATTTAGCATAAAGAAATATCTTATTAAATATCGTACTTTCATGTAGGAACATGTCAAGTGAAATCAAATGTGCAAAGATTGTAGGGTATAGTCAATGAACAAACGTCTCTTATATATTTTTTTGTTATTTGTTTAAATGACATAGGTACATTTATTTTATTTATTTATTGGGATGCAAGTTTGTTTACAATGTACATAGTACCAAAAATGTATGTGAAGAGTTCGTTAATACATACTTGATATTACATATCAGTTAAATAATAATAATTTGTTATATAATAATAGTAGAATTAATATATATGTTGACAGTATAGTATATACAGGCGCTACACGCACATATAAAAGTTAGTGGTCAGGTTACACTAAAATAATTAATAGAAACTAGACGAAATTTATTTTTCAGATGAAATTAATAGTATATAATTAATAATATATAATACACGTTTTTTAGAGCTAACTACGAGTATAAGTAATAATTTTCCAAATCTCAAATGATTAGTGGATTTTTTCTTAGATCAATTAAGGTATTAATTATTATTATTTAATTCAATATTGTTATGACAATCCAATTAAATTTTTTAGAAACTTTACTCAACAAAAATTGAGTTGTCGAACAAAACTTTTGAATATAAAACATAGCCCATGCACTCCCTTATTACTGTTATACATATATGTTCATACAATTTCTCTTTCTAACATTATAACTTTCACACTATATAGTATGTCGATTATATTGAAGAATCAAACAATGATTTAATTTTATATTAAATTAAGTAAATTGCTTGTCAATATTTTCAATCAAGGTTAATATTGTAACTATATGTGCACTATGGTTGACATTTTTCTATTATATATTATCTAAAGATATTTCTTTTATCATAAACTTCTTAAGTGGAATTAAAAAATATAGATTATTTTGTTCAATAAATTTACAAATATTATTATACTTATGTTTCATGAATTTCCAATTTCCAAAATGGAGCTTTACTGTTTGAATTGTATATTGGTTAGTGTTGGTACTATGGTGTGATAATAATTAAATTCATGATTAACTTATTTATACTTGCTATATACTTAATATATACTATCTAACGTTCAATCATATAAAAAGAAGTACTTGTCTACAATGCACACATATGGGGCCCACTATATAAACTAGTAACAGGTGGTCAATATATAACAATTGACTGAAAATTTTAACGTAGCGCGGAAGCTCCATGACGTAATTTTTGTGGCAATTAATATTGTCGTATTACCAACGGATGAAAAATGGATATAAAAGCAATGTATACTTATTTATGGGTTATAAATTCCATGTGTTACTACATAAAAGTATTTCAGAATAGAAATAATTTTTATACACTATACCCCAATAAGGGACAATTGAGAATAACCTATGTTCCCAAGTACGCAAGGTTAACCTTAGGTTAAATGGACTTATCAGTAGATATAGTATACTCATGTGTTATACATATAAGTCAGGCGTTAGATTTCTACTTTGTATTTCTTCTAAATTGAATGCTGTGAACAAGCAAATTGAAACGTGGGTTATATACAAAACTGTATTCAAAAATGTTATTATTATATATATTTCTAATTGATCTTTGGAAAGTTATTATTAATACATAGAATCTGTCACATCTTTAAATATAAATATTGTAATTGACTAAAATTTTAACATATAACAACAACAAGTTGTGATGACGTAATAATCAAGGTTACATCAATTTGTTGAGCTAAAATTTATGTTAAGAATTAGTTTCAGTTTAGAATTCTGTATATATATATATATATTTATATAATTTTAAACTCAATCATACCTTGAAAAAAATGTGTCTTTATTATATTATACCATTATTATAATTAAATCAGAGGAGTAAAATATATTTAAGTAAGACGAATTCTTAATATCGTATTTCTGAAGAGTTGAAAGTGTTTTTTGATAATATTTAATATTCCAACATGTTGTAGTCTTTTCTTGGCATATTTGATCGCAAACATGAAGGTGTACCATTGCTTCCTTTACATTTTATTTTAAAAAGATTTTGGAAGGAATACGAATATATTAATACACTAATGTATTAATATACGCCAACTCTAATATACTATATTATATACCTACTGATGTACATATATATGCATTGTTAATTTATGAAGTTCGTGTATATTTATCATTAGGCAGTGTTTTCGTTAATATATTTTAAAATTCTTAATGTATAATCTATGCGACATTTATATGAAAGGCGGGAGGGGGCAGATGTTTAATTTTGTCCAACTATTATGTCCGTTACATATTAAGCATACTGTAATAACAAATTAATTCAAAATGTTGTGTTTTATTTATTATTATTAATATTCGAACTAATTTATTAAATGGTTACACTATCTAACAAAATAGACTAAAAATATACCTACAACTATACTCTTCATATTCAGCAAATATCACAAATACCTTCAATATATATAATCTGCTGTATTAAATTAGTGCGTAGTTAAATCAATTATAGGTCATACCGCTAAAACCCATCGGTAGCATATAATATTAACTTTATAACAAATAATTATTTGTCTATGTTTTAAAATTTGGTCGCATTGTTATTTAGC
>JAYRBW010075094.1:0-25254 GCA_036023295.1 Invenusta paracnida | reverse complement strand
TCCTGTTTTTTCTGGTTTTTATTGTATTTCTGTCTGGTGAGCCGCTTTGGCCTGATGGTTTCACTCAATTCTATTGTGTCATCATTTGTTTCGTCAATTTTTTTGACTATTTTAAAGTTCACAAATTTTACAGAATAAATGCACAAATTATTGCTCAATTATATATTTTATATTTACAGATTTTTTATGTTACTATTTATATATTTATTCTAATTAATAATAATATTTCAAAAGACAAGTTTTAATGAAATAATGTAAAGTTCATATCATGATTGCAAAAATAATGCAAGAGGAGAATCAGATGCTTCAAATATAAATGAGTTAAACTGATAAAGAGGATAAATTGGTTAAAATGAGCAAATTTTAAAATTAAATTCTATATTTGCAAGCATTTGCAACAAAATCATACATCACATTTGAATAAAATCCATTCAATTTAGATTTAAATTTTAAAACCGCACAAGCCGGGTACGAATATACATAATAATGTATATTATTTTACCACTATATTCCAGTTGTTTTCTATACTGAATCCGAATTCTGCAAGTATTTATTATTCTATTTAGTAATTATTTAAAGACTATTGGACGGTATCAGCGAGTACTATAAATTCTTTGGCATACTTTGGTATATGAAGATCTGTAAAGCAATAGTTTAGAAATATTCAAAATAATTTCAAAAATAATTAAGGCCAATTCACAAAGAATATAAAGCAAACGGACAAATTTTAATAATTAAGGCACATATCAATTTAGCAAACCACAGAATTAATCCTAATGAAACTAAATTTTGAACATTTGCTACAATATGAATGCATCTTAATTACTGCCCCTAGCTGCCAATATAAATATCATTGCTTTATCCCCATCCATACCGGAGGGAGGGTGGACCTTCAAGCCTCCTCTCATATTTTGCTATATAAATGAACAAATAGAAGAATGTAAGTTTCAGTAACTTTTTCCAAAATTAAATTCGACAATTGTTAGTGCTATTTTCCCTATTATGCACTAAAAAAGATGGTCACGTGACCACACTCTAAAATGTACATCTGTCAAAAGCGAATAAATAATATGTTTTCTATAATAAATACATATCTTCCTGGAAATCGATATTTCTGTTCATGTGTCCTCATTAATTTCAAGCAATAGTTCACTATGTACAATAACAAATTATTTCTAATAGGTACAAAATACGAAAAAATTGTTTCCAAAATTTATTAATCTTTTTTAAATTATAAAAATATTTATTTATTTTTAAAAATATATTTGTAACCTTTTTAATGGTACAAAACATATTTGTTTAACTACATGCGAAGTTTCAAAACTCTACTTTATCTTTAGAAGTACAAAAGTTATACTGGGGATCGATCTAATGGGCCAAACCCCCTGGCCAGGTTATAGATACGCAAAACAAGTTGGGTAAGGACAGACTTAAACATATACCGTCCGCGTATATAATTGCACCATAGAATTGTTTTATATGTTTTTATATTTTGGTATCACTGAGAAAATTGTATTGTTTTTCTATGAATTTTAAATCTCGTTATTTAAAATGTTTATATTTTGTGGTAAACTAAAAATTGCTTTACTGTGATATAGGTATTTCACAGTCAGTTTTAATAAGTTATATTAAAAAGTAATATGATAGTGATAAATATATTATGAAAATGTAAATCATAATTTGTAATAGAAAAGTAAATATTTTTCTGTAAAAATTTCTCGTTAAGATTGAAATCATTCACTTTAATTATTAATTCACTAACTTCAGTAAACATTAAACTACAACTAATCGTATAATACATTTCTAATTTACATTTAGAATAATTATGCATTCAAAATTATTAATAAAATATTTTCATTACTTTTCATAAAACAGAAGTTGCTCTTCATAAATATTCTATAACTTTATTACAATTTAGAATAATAAGAAACATGTCTCTTCATGGATATTCTGTGAAAATTATGAAAGGATTAATAATTGAAAAAATGTGAAATTGAAATAAAGCAGTGATTTTAAATACACAAATCTATTTAAGCATATTGAGGAACAATTACGATGCATAAAAACATTCGTACGTATTGCATTATCCATAATATCTACACTTTTCAATGTACAAAGTCATACTGAAGTTAAGGTCAAAGCATTTGAGGATGACAAACAATCGTATCATTGTGATCAATATTGTCGTTGTTAGAAGTTTAAAAGAAGAATGAATAAAAATAATAGAATTATTGTGATCAGCTTTAGACACCTGTTTTATTACAGGTTTTATAAGTTGCGTGTAATACATTCAAATATTACGTTTTACAAGATTATATGTAAATAATATGAGCCATAAAATGTAGGGAGGTGTGGATGGGATTCGAAATTTGGAGAAATATATGAAAATGTCTTGAATTTCCAAATATCGAAATGAAATAATTTTAACCGCAAAATGAATTTCTTTCTAATGACATATATACAGGTGAATATAATGACTGTACAGTTCGTACTTATCATAGAAGTTGATTTCTTCTTAAATTTAAATTTTTATCCTTTTTAAATATTTATTTTTATTTATTTATCATATACAAAAGTGGAACAAAAGTGGAATCACATGTTTGAATTTTCTTTCTAAATATTTATGAAATTTTTTGAAATTTTATCTCGTGAAGAGCCACAAAAGTTCTGAATTTTCTGCTGTATTTCGCATTTGAAAATGTTTCAAAACAAATTTAATTAACTTTTAACTCAAAAATACAATACAGATGTTATCAATAAACATTTCTTCTATTAGTTGGAATTACATAAATGTTATAAGAGAAAATTAGATTGTAACATAATAAATTCTTTTGTAACGAATTAAAAAGAAAGTAAATATTTAAAATTTTCCTAATTTGGTTTTTATCGCAGCATAACGTATATGGATATCAGCATATTAAGCTATTATATTGCTAAATTGATATAATCATTTAAAAACTGTAATAATTGAAACATATTTCCCCATTTGTAATCAGAATTCTAAATACCAAAAATTATTGCGTTGTTCAACATATTTTTTAAATTTTAATATAATGTTATCTGTACATTGGTAAAGTTTATAATTTGATACGTGAATAAAAGTGAGCTAAAACGCCACCTCCCGAACTGTTGAAAGTGTCAATTCATGTTGCAAACAATAGCGAGGCGAATCAAGATCTGAAATGTAAAATAGGGTATTTAACTTTTAATTTTTTGTGTGACTTAAATTATATTACTTTAATAGTAGTTGGAGCTGAGAGCAACGTGAAGAAATCAGATATTTTAGAAGTGAGCCATATAGCAAAATATGAAATTTGTCATCTATTACCTGTAATTATTCTTACTACTTACATATTTAGCGAGTAATATAGGATAAATCCTCTTTTAAATGTATGAATAGCTTTAAATAATCAGAAGCAAAACTATACTACATAATAATATTTTGTATAATATTAAATTATTTTTTACCTCCATGAATTTTTACATTTAAATTGTATTACGTTTGTCTAAAAGTAGATATTATATAATCAGTTTAAACCTTCATTATTCCCAATATCTAAAAAATAGTTAATGTTATTTTAATGTTAATGTTTTTTATATTAATGTTATTTGTTAAAAGTGAACAAATATCAAGATATACGTTATTCTGGTTGTCTATACGAGTTTACCTACACAATTATTAAATAAATAATCATATAAGGAATAAATACCTTTTCAATTTGTACAATATATGAACACATGTAGTAAATAAGACATTTATGTCGACATATATATAGCGGTATTTCAGTGCATATATATAAATGGAATAAAAAATTACATTTAAGTTTAATTAAATGTTTCCTAGGTTGTAGCGCTTCATTTCATAACATTCTAATTATATGTTCACAAAACGAAATTCACTCTAATAATGGTGGAATTCAGTCATTTTATACACATACGTTACTTAATTTCACATATATGTCGTTAATTTTAACATGTATGTAGTTAAAGTTGACATTATGTAACTAATTGCACATAATATATGTAGGAGATTTGCACAAATATGTGTCTAAAGTGATATATATGTAGTTAATTTGCACATATGTGCCTAAAATTACATATATGTAGTTAATTTGCACATATACGTTGCTAATTGTAATAATTGTATTATGAAAGGAATTCACTCAATTAGCAAATACATACATATATGTTACATTTAACTACATATATGTAACTTTAGCTAGGCACATATATGTGTAAATTAAGTACATATATGTGCAATTAGTTACATGCATGTCAAAATTAACGACATATGTATGAAATTAAGTATCATATATATATAAAATTACTGAATTTCGCCATTATTAAAGTTATTTTCGTTTTGAACCCTTTCCTCTACCATATAATTAAGCTATACCATATAAAGCTGATGCAAACTCAGCATTAATACATTCTAACAACTTGTAAGTTCACCCAGCACTCTGCGAGTTGGAAATATGTATGTATTCTAGTGAGGCTTTTATAATATCATGTATTTCAATTAATCAAAATATAAATTTAACTAAGGCTATACGACACTTATGCGTTTAAAATTTATGAGGTATGGTTTTTTGAGCAATTATTTGTTTTAAAACTTTTTTACAGCTTTAATAAACAACATAAAACCATTTCAATATTACAAAAAATGTCCATCGAATTCACAATATTTATATACTTTGTTTTTTCGAATCGTGTACTAAATATTGGATTAAATATAACGTTGGAATTTACATAAATTTTACACCTCAAACGTTAAAATACATAGAAACTACGTTTTTTACTTTTAGAAAGGAAATATATACTTTAAGGAGTGCTTGTATATATCAGTTTAAAAATTATAGAAAAAGGTGGAAAATGCATTATTTAGATGAAATTTGTGGTTGCAATTACCTATTTCGTAACAATCATTTCCAGTAATTCCATTGGAGCGTCGCATCAGACTATCTTGATATTGATTATAACAATCTGGTTCACTTATTCTGAAAATGTAGAAGAAAGAAAATTTAAATCTAAAAAGTAAAAGTAAGTTATCCTTGAAGTTTAAAGTAGTTATCAAGGTAGACATGGCACATAAAAATACAAACTGTGCTTTTGGATAGTGTACTACATATTATATTAAAGTTGGGCCATTTTCACACTATTTTCCAAAAGAATACGCGTTATAAATAATCTGTTTAAAAGATGTATCGCTAGTAACGAGGTATGGAACAGTGTATAAATCGATATATATGTCTTTGTGCGCATTGATCACATAATAATATATAATATACAAATGAAACAAAAATGGATTTAAGCCAATTAAAAATATATTATATTTACTGGTTGAAATTTTACCTATTTGATATACTATAACAGGACGGTATCTAAGTAGTATTTCTTTATGTATTAAAGATGCTATAAATATCTTTATTGAATATTCTGAAATTCTAATTGCATTCTTTTACTCGCTATAGCGAACGCTACACTTTACCTCTGTTATAATTTGGATGTAAATATTGAGAGTATATGAGGTTAGTTTCTACACAATAACATGTTAATTATACTCTTACATTATCTGCGCGGTGTATTTAATAAATATTACACTATCCCCAAGTCGTAGAAAAGTTGGATCAAAATTAATTTTAAGTTTTACATTAGAAATCCACATCAATTTTCTTAGATATGATCAGAAAAGTAATTTGTAAATAAAACAAAATAAAATTTCTGAAAAATATTGAAAAACAATTTAAATCAGAGTGAATCAGGATGCATGTGATTTACTCTTCAAACATTATTTTCCCTCACATCTAGTATTTCGGCAATTTGATCTTTGTTTTGAGCATGTTTTCTTTCCAATTGGTGTGACATATTGGATACAGCTACTTTTAGTGGACCTTTTCCTATAGTTGTATAACTCTTTTTCATTGTGTCTCTATACAAAGAAACATGATAGAATATTCATAGATTATTTTTGTCTATAAACTGCATGACCAATTGTCCCTAATTTTTTGTACATCATCATTTACTCATCTGATCTAGAGGCCCGAACTTCTAGATAACAGCCCCTGGACAGGAAAATGTTCTCTTTTCGCTCAGTACAAGTTAAGGCCATACTATTCAGTAGTATTATTTAATCAATAAACGCGTTACTATTATTTAAAATTCCTTGAGTAAACTTGTTCGAATACGTCTACTTAACAGTGCTACACAGCTTGTTATAGGCGATATACATAACAAAATTTCAAATAATAGAGACTCACTATCTGATCCAAACATATCTTATGAAAATAGTGTCGAAAGGTTATTATCGTAATATTTTCTAGATTTAAACAGATTATAACCCATTTTTGATTTCTCGGATCAATCAAATGTACTAATCACCTAATCTAATCTAATCTAAACTGTTGGTTCGATCAGAGGGATTTATAACTTCGTAATTAATATTTAGGTGTTGTTAACTTATTAACTACATAATATATTTCATCTATTAATATGGGTAAACTGATATGTTTTTTCTACAATTTCCTGTTATTTTTAGCGGTAATTATTTTCTCTTATAACGTAATATAACAGTAGTCGATGGAAACCACCCATAACGCAGTCGGATTTAATACCAATATGGGAGTTAATTGTTAAAGTTACAAAAAATGAATTTGATCATAAATAAAAGTAGAAATTTAAATCATTTTGATCACTATTATTTAAAAATGTAAAAAGTTAAAAAGAAATATAATACAAAGACATATACCATTACTCTGTTTAATCTTTCAAATTCTAATTTCCCACACCCCGAAATATATAATAGGATGAAAACGACTGTATAAGTTGGAGTTAAATAAAGTGTTGTGTTGTAATAATCTTGTGTGACCTACTTTTTCCGAGGTCGGGAGAGTGTTGCATAGCCTTCTTCTGTGACTAAAATGAAAATGAATATATATACGAGTTTAAAAATACTCGAAATTTTAAAAAATATATAAAAATGGTAGAAAGTAAAAAAAGATGCAATGTGTATGGATGGATATTAACCTTGTTTATCCAGACAGGGGTGCTGTTGATGCTGCAAGTGACTCAAGTCAGTGACCGCGGCCCCCACCTCCCCTCTAAGACTCGTAGTGGTTCTATGAGCGGCGGAGGCGGCCGCAGAGGACTTGGAAAGGTTGAGACAGACCCGACGTAGAAGCAGAAAGCCGGCGAAGAGGAAGAAGACGGCTAGAATGGTCCCCAGACAGAGCCAGATCACCGTCGGCCACCAGTGGAGGCGAACCCGACGCTTAAAGAGGCTCACTGCGAAAAAAAGGTAGTGGCGTAGTGGCGAGCGCATAGAGATATATGTACTGTAGAGACGATAACAATTTCAAATAAGCTTAAATATAAGGTGTCTGACACGCCTGTCAATTTTTAAAGCAACATTTTTCGACAGCTTTAGGGTTAGCTGAATATTGTGTTAAACTGCATACAAAATCGATAAAGAGTCAAAACACTGTTTAATTACTCTTTGTATAAACCTTTGTATAAATACTCTTTGTGTGCAGTATCTACCAATTTAATTTCAAGGTCATTTAGGCTATTGACGATGTCACAAATCTCTTTTTAGATCAAAATACTTTCTGAAAAGATTAATTTTGAACACTATACAATAAAATTAAAAATGTTATTTTTTGTTCAAATGATAAATACATGCATATGAGTAACGATATTATACATTGGATATTCATAAAAAGAAAAAAGTTAATAATGCACCATAAAAATATAACATTTTCTTGGAAAGAAGAATACATATATTTATATATATTTATGAGCTCTACAATTTGCTTTACATATATTAAAATTCCAAATCAAATACACCAAAGATTGTGATTTCTGAAATAATGCTCGAATGCTTCTTTATAAATAGTTTTTCTTTTGATTTTCATGTTAATTTAACCAACTTCTATACACTAAAATTTCTAGACAACTCTTCTACCAATATGCTTAATGGCCGTGAGAGTTTTTGATATCGGTTATTAGCATTGCGTTCATAATATTTGAGAAAGAAAGTTGATATAATTATTAATGTTAAAGAAAGAAAATTACTCTCTGAGTTGGCGTATAGAAAGGGAAAGATACAAACTGTTGTACTGTCGTGTATAAAAAGTTTGAAAAAACTAAAATATTGATTTCAAGTATAGGCTGCACTAAAGCAGTACCTACGATACAATTCTTTCAACTATAAATAATAAGTATGAAATACGCTATATATTCCAATATTTTTAGAAAATATTATTCCCATTATTTATGTGTTTTCTAGAAAAATTGTCCAATATGGGTATTTTCTTTATATCAATTTTATTTTAAAACTGATTATGTTATGTTAAAAATATTTGGTGTAGCAGAGAAGGTAGCAAAGAAGTTAGCAATATAAATAACAACGAGGTGAAAAGTACTCCAGTTTTTTTAGTTAAAACGAAAAATAGAAGAATGCCTACATATTTTATTAAATAAATTCTTGAGCTTTCCAAAAGTTTAACACACTTGCGTAGTGTAATCGAAAGAAAAATGAAAAAATAAACGTTAACTGAACAAATCAATAAGTAACTAGGTTACAATGAAGAGTAACACTAATACTGTTTATTTTAATATGCCACACAATAAGATTTAAATTTATGATAAGAAACGGTCAAAAAGGCAAGCAGTTTGAAACTAACAGCGAAAATGTAAAACATGAATTACATGAAATAATAAATGGAATACATGGAATTATAAAATAGTCAATATCTTGAAGGACAGAAATAGTATAACGAATGGCGGAGATTAAATTAGAAAGTAAACATCAAAATCAGTCACTAAAGAAAGAAAGGAAGAAGAATCAATTAATTTACTAAGATTGTCATTAATATTGCAGAAACTATGATGAAGATTAAAGAAAGAAGCTTGATTATGCATATGAAAGCAGATATTATAAAACGTTTTTGAAAAATATTTACAAAATAAAATGCTAACTGCTTAATATAAAAGTTTTTATTTATTTTTATAGTCAAGGGTGACTTCGCAACAGCTAAAGAATTTATTTCAATCATTTTATTTAACTTTTTGCCGCTATTATCATTTTTTCTTCATTTTGGCACTTTCCTTTTCATACATAATAAAGGTTAATAATCAATGTTCTTTTATAATGTAAGGTCACACCACAACTTCTTGGTGTGTTGAGGGATAATCAGACTTTATAGTGAAATGATTCAATTGTAATAATTGTATGTAATTCACCGCGGCACCAACAGTTTTGTAATAAGTAGATATGTATATACTCGTATAGTTCAAACTCGATCTAATTTATTCTTACATTCGTTCAATAAAGTATACATTAAACTGGATTTCTTTCACTGACCCAGATTTGGACACATTGATATTTCCATTTTTGATCATAACGTATAAAATGTATAACATTTGTATTATACATCTTATTTTATTTTAATAATTCAAAATAATAGAACCCTTGAATATTTGATTAAATATTTTGAATATAAAAATGTATTTATGACTTCAAATTTGGTTGAATTAAACCACAATTTGTTAAGAAGCTATTAATATAGGTAGTTGACTTTTCGTCAATAACATTTTTCGATATCTATATGAAAATCTTCTTATATAAAAATTATGGAGTAATATTAATGTCATATCTAACAATTTGTAGACATATTCCTAAGTTTAAAAATATTATATAATATATATAGTAAAAGTAAACTTCAAGTCGAGAATTAAGAATAGGGAAAATGATAATTATTTTCTTTACATAAGTTATATAAGTAATTTTCAAGAAAAGTGAATCAGATCAAAGACATTTTTTAAAATAAAAATTAAAATAAATTAGTCTATTATATGAATTATGAGAAGGGTACCTATAAGGAGAAATATCCACGTTTTATTTTTGAAATTTTAATATGTATAACGAATGTATAAGAAAGAACAATTTTCTTGTCACTTATTTAACATTAAAATAGGTCACGATTTATTGAAATTTTATATCACTTATTTTATTTAAGCAAAAGGCTCAATAAAATTTTCCTTTAAGGGACAATACTTGCGAAAAATCAATAATTCGTAAAAAATCAATCATTTTGTGGTCTGTTTAAATTCTCCAAATACTGTAAATATCACTACTGATTTTCCAGTTATGTAACCACTTACAAACGTTTAAAGGATTTTAAAATGCGGTAAAAAATAAAATCATTATTTAAATATATTTTAATTTTTAGTGAAACATAAGCAAATAATTGCAGCTATGCAGGATAACTGTTATTAAAGATTCTTTGCAGATGGTCTACCAAAAGTAATTTTATTCAATATTATGATACTGCTTAACAAGAAAATCCCACTATTATAGAAAACAAAAGTATTATTTAAATAAAGATTCGAGGATTCGGTCTCAACTAGAGACCATTGTAAAGAGTGTTATAATAAACAGATAAATTTACGATATTTTAATCACGTAAAAAGAATCAATATGAGCCTTCTACTATGTTATTGCTAATTGATTGTAGTATACCACAGAGTACAGTTAGTTACTTGTTGCAGTAATTTTAAACAACATGCCTACAACTTGTATCAAGTAAGGTAATTCTAAGGAATTTGTAGATCAGCAGGCTTTATGGCAAAGAATAAAGCTCACAGAGGAGAGAGGCAGGGACACGGACAGACTCGGAGGGCCTGGAGACCGCAAGGAGAGAGTAGGCGCGAACCCTAAATTTGATGCCGCTGACAGAAAGGACATTCGGGAGTCGAGGGAGCGAGAGATGGCAGATGGGTGGGCGGACTGGAGTTAACTGATGCCAGCGGTCCTGGACACTGTATTCCACGCGGTAGTAGAGGACTGCGGGAGAGGGAAAGGTGGTGTTGTTGGAGGGGAGGAGGGTGGGAGAAGTGCCAGGCTCCCAGGAGATGAGAAGGTCGGAGTTGCTGGTCACATTCACGGTTATGTGTGTTGGGGTGGAAGGCCGTGGACCTGAAGTTAAGGAAAGTGGATGATAGAGAGCGCTGGAATATACTTATACGTCATTAACTATTGGAAACAGTAAACAATGGTTTAAAAAAATAATATACCGCCTGAAATCGAAGAACTGAACCACAACTATAATTCATTTGTGCATTGTTGCATTTTCTGTCTGTTAATTTAAAAATAATTTTAGCGATATAAGTTTACTTAATTATATTATAATTACTTGGTTCAAATTTTATCATATAAAAATCAGTTACCGAAACCTCAGGAATAATTATGTCATTGATAAATACAGATATACAATATACATGGATTTATTTTTTTCTCTTTTGTATATTGATGCGGATTTATTTATATAAACTTCGTTAAATATATTCTCTATCTACTCTTCCCAGCACTTCCTGTTTTAAATCAGTGTACCAAGATATTGGTAGACAGTTTAATGATTATTTCTTGTTTATGCCGCTGCATACGCAGAAAGTTAAGTTAGCTAAGAAATTGATATGGATCGTAAGACAATCTACGGTCTTTCTGAAAAGTAACCATGGAAACCGTTAATTCTTGCAAATGATCAGGATATTAGTTTATTAAATCCATAATAAAAAATGATAAAAGTCTAAAACAAAATTTTATGTTGCCCTTTTAACTGTAATATTTGTTTATGACTTACACTCTTCAACAATGAAAGGCCCAAGACTATGGCATCCAGAAATACACTGGTAATTTTTAACAAAAGTTCAATTGTTAGATGGGCCTCTACGGGGCTTCGGGAAGTTTTCGTACTCAATTTAAAAGCAAAGCCCTACGGATACATAATCTGCGTTTTTTATGAACAAAATAAATATCTGTGCTATTGATGAAAATTTCAAGTCGATACTTTACGGATACCTTTATAACTCAAATCCAGAAAATATAAATCAAAATGCTGCTAGAAACATAACGTAAAGATGTTAATTTTATTTCAAAAAGACGAAATTTTTATCCAAAAAATAGATTTGATCAAAAGTAAAAATGCGCTAACTGTTAAGGACAATAATTTGTGAATTTATAAAATTAATAATGACATTTTTTCTTAAATAAATTTCACCTTTGCCATATTACTTGCAATCATTATTGCAAGTCTTCTTAAATACAGAATATCTTCTTATATATATTGCAGTATGATTGTATACTAGGAAACGCGGGAATAAAAAATAAATAATAAACATAATGCGTAAAAATAAATATAACTGTAACATTATATTTCAGGAAATTCGGATGAAATAAGAATACAATTAAAGAATAAAAAAGAAAAATATTTGGAAAAATATTTGGAAAAATATTTAAAAATTGATACCACAAAAAAGAAAATTGAAGAAAAGAAAAATGGGTTAAGACTTAACAATTGATAATACAACAAGTCGTTTTCTACTTTGACAAAAAAAACATTTTAGAAAGTCTGGTACCCACCGAGCTTGCTAACTAAAGCCGGATAGTAGCGCAGATGGGTCTCCCCCTTAAGAAGCTTAGACGAAGGAAGCACCATTGCCTCTCCCCTCTGGCCTTCCTCTTTCTCATCCTCCTCCTCTGTTTTGTAGCTGAGGGTCCGGCCAACAACTAGAGGAGACCACAGAGCTCGCCCATCCCCTCCGGCACCCCCTATATCGGAGAGAGGCTGGAGAGCAGAGCGACCGACCACTGCAAACTGGTAGTCTTCGTCTGGAAGAAGACCCACAATGAGAGCGTGGCAGCAGATGGGCGGCATCACGGGAACTAGAAGATGAGAAAGACTCGAGCGTGATTGGCTGTGGTGCATGCAAGGGTTTAGCAAATCAAAATGATAGAAATGATAGCTACCTATATTATGTAGGTGTCTGAATTTGTTTATATATATTAAAATAACTCTATTTTACATAGAGATCTGCCAAATTGGTCAAACTCCAAAAGTTGTAGAAAACAAGAATTTCAAGATTGTAAAATAAGATTTGCACAACTTAATAGTACAAACTCGAAACGTTATTGAGATAGTACCTAATAGCAGATAATAAATGTTATGCTATTTTGGTAGTAAAAGACATTATTTAGTGAGAGCAATCCGAGTAACTGAGATATAACAACAGTGTGTATTTCTATCAACGCGTTCTATACAAAAATATGGTTATCTGTTTTTGTTTTGTTTTAATATGATTTGTCGTTATATATATAGATAAACTAGTATAGGGTATAAGTAGAAAGACATGTTATTTTTTTCCATAGGTTTATAAATTTAATAGCATATAAGAAAACAAAAAATAGAATTACACACTAAAATTACTTATGTAATTGATGTTAATTATAGTTCTTTTCGTGGAATAAGTTGGTTTCAATCGAGTAAAACGTCTGATTAGATGTTTGAATATATATTCCATTTGTGAAAATGCTTTTTTCTTACGTGTTATGAGTGACAACTCTATTCTACTTATAGCTTACGTTTCTGCTGCATTTATTACACAAATTAATCATATAAACTGTCACACAAAAAATATTCAAATTTAAGTTAGATTACTAATTTCTCATACAGGACAATAAACAGATTAAACTAATTTTACACCAATACTCAATTAGATAGAAATAAATAATCTCTTATTTGTCCTATAGTTGCAGATTTAGTGTTCAATGTTATACAAAAAAAATCAATTTAGTGTTCAAAATTAATACATTTGTATATTTTAATAAAATGAACTGGAAGATCCGACCTGTAGACCACGTCTTCTCACTGGCGAGTCGATAGTAAATCGTGTAGCTGCTCAGTGGCCCTCTATCGAAGCCTGGAGACCAAGACAGACTGACCGAAAAGAGTGTGGTGGTCACTGAAAGGTTCCTGGGCGGGAATCCAACTTTGTTGACACTGTCAGCATGACTACTGTCACTAAGAGAACCTGTAGGGTTATCGCTGCTTATCTGAGAGGACTGAAGACTGGAAGAAGGGAGCGGTTGGAGCACGAGGACATGAGTGCTGGCAGAGAGTCGAGCCAATGGGTTCTCAGCCAGACAGTGGTAGACACCGGAATGATGGAGAGTAAGGGTCGAGAGTAAGAGGCTGCTTTTGGAGGTGGAGAGGGGCGTGTGTTGGCCTATTGTGGAAGGTAGGGCTTCACCCGAGTCCTGGAGGTATGGAGAGAGGAGAGGAGAGATTATTAAGATTGTTAATGATTAAGGAGATTGTTAAAGGAGTTTAACCTAAATGCTAAAATTTGTTCGTTAAGCGTAGGAAAGTGTTCTAAAAGATCTATACTAGAAGCTACTAGAAAAATATTTGCGAATGAAATAATCCAATCAATAGAACTTATTTCACATTTATTAGTATTAATTATATTTCTATTTACAAAAAACACTTAAGTGGTTAAAATTTTAGATGATTTTATATACATATAAAGTCATAAATATAAAATAGTATTAATTTTTATTGCAAAACACATTTAATGGTAATTGAAGCACTAAAATAATACTTTCTCAAAAAATGCATAATATAATTATACATTAGGCCATATTACATATGAAATAAATAGATTAAATAAAATATTTGCAGGTTCGACGTCTATTAAGTAACATTTCAATTATTAAGCAACAGATGCATAATTTATACATATGTAGGTTATAAGTAACATTTTTATTAAACGGAAAGATCACTGGTGCAAATGAGTGAATCACAAACTTGATAAAGAAGAATATAAAACAGACAAATTAAACGCAACATTGGAGTCAACAAAGGATGACTGATGCGAATTATAAGGTAACATTGTCAAGTTTAAGAAAACGAAGTTATATTAATTTTAGCTGAACTAAGAATAACACTTGTATTTTGTTATGTAAATTCTATTCAAGATGCACTATTTCTATCTGATTGAAATAACGATCTTAACGCATCTAGCACTAAAATATATTTTTAAATATTTCATATTTGGTACAAATTTCAACTCAGTATACTTAGTATAATCTCATTTAATTTTTATATAGTAGTTATTGAAATAAAACAGTTTACTGAGACAAAAGTATAAAACTCCAATAAATTAAAATTAAATTATTTCTGCCTACCAATACACTAAATATAGTATTGATATATTTAGTTAGATTTAAATACAGTACATTTCAAAATATACATATATAGTATACTATAGGGTTCAAAAATGTTTTAACAATCCAAGTGTTATTTCTTACAATAACAATAAGTATAACAATTAAATGTTTAAAATGGATATAAGTAGTATGATAGTGCGTTTCTGGCTCACCCCCTCCACCTCCTCTCTCTCGACTAATCACGAACAAGTACTGGCGACCAATGGCTGATTAGTGAGATTATAAGGGGCGTGCGCTTGTTACAGCTCATTCTGCTCGTAAATTCATTAGTGAACGGTCGTACGCTCGCCTCTCTTCATCATACAATATACTAACAGTGACTACGCGAAATACGACCATATTTTTAATGATCTTCTCGACTTTGATGAGTCGCCTAACTTTAAATCTTCTCACTCGTCAACAACGTCAAGACAGTGATGCTCCTTTCTCAACGCCGATTTCATCTCTAATGCTGGCTTAGTCCCAATGCCAACTTCTTCCGCTGGATTTATCTGCTCATCCCACAACCTCTTCAGCACAGTCCTGCTCTACCCCTGTTCCAACATCGATCCCACTCCTATGTCAACGTCAACCGCATGACGTTACTGCCTACCCGTCAACACTATCAGCGCAGTCCCGCCCATCTCCTGTCCCAGTGTCCACTTTAACATTCACCTGCGGCCAGTGCTTTAAATGTATAAAAATCCTGCCCGAGCTACATAAACAGAGACGTTATGCCACTCCAATAGTATACCTTCAATGGCAGACTATCAAGATGACACTGTTAATCGATATGTTAAGCACCACATCATCCTCTTTTAATGGCGCACTACGTTATGTACGTTTTGAGTCAAGAAATCCTCCTATCCAGCCTTCAGATTTCCTTGCTTCCATCAGTGAACAGATTGAGGAGACAATCACTACCGTCTAGAACGTTCAAACATTCACAACTGTAGTAGTGCGATGTCATACTTGTATTTGTTATAACTGAAATATACTTATTTCTTTTGATAAAGGGGTAATTCTTTCTTTGTTTATTTTATTTTAACCCGAATGCATAAGGCTAACTAAGACGTAAAGATGCATATAGAGAGATATAAAACGTATAATTGATGGGTATATAAAATATTTAAATAATAGTACAAAATGAACATATATATGAGATTAATGGAATGGTTAGCAGTCAGTTATTAAATAGTAATGAGTGGCTAACATTGAGCAAGCATAAAATCAGGATACTGAATATTTAACTTATTAGGCTTGCCATGAATACAGTCCTCTAAGAAGCCGCATCCACAGTCAACCATCAGTCCGCTGTATTCCTCTAAGAAGCCGCATCCACAGTCGACCATCAGTCCGCTGTATTCCTCTAAGAAGCCGCATCCACAGTCGACCATCAGTCCGCTGTATTCCTCCGGAATGGTAAAGTCCTCCTCTTGCCTCACCGCGTCCGTACGTTTTGGAGCAGATTGCTGCATTGCATCCGCGCGTTTCTGAGCAGGTTTCTTTGATGCGGCAGGGACCTTCGTCTTCTTTTGATCAGTTGGAGTCATCATTAAAATTTATACGCCCCTTGTCGGCTCATCAGTCATAAAGCAAACATCGTAGGGAATTGGTGATTCCATCGGCTCATAGCGAATTTGAACAACACGTAGGTTTAGACTGGCTACGTGATCTGTATCCCATGTTGTCCGAAGTAGATTTCATTGCACCGCATGACGAATTGGTAGCGACGGGGCTGGTCCCTCTTTCACCTTGATAGCGTTAGCACCGGACCAGTCGAAGGCGCGCACATTACTGGACATTTTGGCCCAGTATATGTTCGCCGTAGGCGTGAAGGTAGGTCGTAGTGTTGAATTGGCCAAATAGAGGTCTTGCAGAGTCTTGGGCAGGGCAAGGTCCTCCTGGTTGAGAAAGCTTACAAGCTTCAACTGCACCTGAAACCCTATCCATGCAATGTTGGCTCGTAAATGGTCCCGTGGTGTGCTAGGACCTGACGAATAATTGATATATGCAAACCCGATAACCTGATCATTAGGTTGTGAACCCTTGAGACTTGTGAATATTGGTGATTTGAAAAGAAGTGTATCGCCAGTTTCCTCAGTAGTCAGGTTGATGAAATGCATGTTTCTATCACCCGTCATGAAAATGCAATATGGTCCCATCCGGATTGAAGGCATGATAAGTTGGTGCTGAGGCTCGATAATAAATTGATTAGTAGCCATATTGACAGACAACCGGGAGAGCAGAAGCAGGAGAGACGACAGTCTAACAGCGTATTCAGCGAAGAATGATGGATCCAGACGCGCGCGCTCCTTTTATACTCTTCCTGATCAGTCATTGGTCGTCCGTACTGGTTCGTGATTGGACGAAAGGAGGGGGTGATCCAGAAACGCACTAACCGTACTACTGATATATATTAGATTGTTTAAAGCAACTACGTAATTTACATTTGCTTAAAGGATGTCTTTTAAATGGTCTTATAGAACAAACAACTTTTTGTTGAGCTTTCAAACTGCGAGATATTGAAAGTTGCTTAGAAAGTCTCAAATTTATTCAATGTAATCAAAAGTAACATCGGTTTATTAGTAATTAATAAACTTTTCTGTCAAAATGTTGCAAACAACAATGTCTCTAAAATCAATATTCAAGAATTACAATGACAATTGCATTGACTGTATCAGAGCGAAGAGTACATAAATTAGCTGAATAATTTAGAAACGATCTAAACATTGGATCAAACGAAACATTGGATCAAAAAGCGTCAAACAATGAAGACTGAAAACAATATTAAAACAATTGAAGATGATAATGGAGGATGATCGGATCAGCCACGCAAATCAATTGATCAGTTTCTGAATAGAGCAGTAGTTTAGTAGATTATCAATATATGTGGAACTAGGTTCTATACAAGTGTGACGGCCAGTTGAAAAGATGGTGAAGCCTAAAAGTAAATTCAGGCTCCTGTGTTTGAAGCAATACTCGAAGCGTTGACAAAGATAAGTAAGGAAGAGCACCTTTCATCTCACAACTTAAATCTAAATGCGATAGTACAGGTTCAAGAACATGGACATGGCCGGACATTAATCGAATCAATGCTACTTTTGATAATATTGAAGAAATGCGTCAATTTATCAACAGCTTCCTTGAATCCGTCGCAACTAGCAAGAGATCAAAAAGTGTATTTTACTCTACAAGATATAACCACAAACGTTTTCGAGACCAATGAAAATTATTTGGAGGAGCTATAAATGCTGATATAAATTTATGCTTACAATTTTTTGTGTTTAAAATATGTTTGTTTTTAATAAACAGATGGATTTACGTCTATTTCAAAATCAAAATATTTTTTAGACAACTTATACTGTTTACGCTAAAGTGAAAACTTTTGTAATTATTTTAAAATATATGTAACGGTATAGAAATAAACACAATGTAAAATGTAAATATAACAATTGATCGGTACACAATGCCTTATACAGTGTTCCGCAAAATGGGTTTTTCCGGCCACTGGTGGCCAGTTGCACCTGTAAATGTGGCCGGAAGGCCACCTAGAATATTATAAAAAATATGGCCATTACTAAATTTTTTAGCTTTTTTTTTAAAGGAGGTGGGTTGTGGTCCATACAATTTTGCCGGTAGTACTAAAAAGTTTACGGACCACTGCCCTATAAAAAAAGGAAATTCTACTTTAGAAATATACGAAATTTAATATTTGTAAAAAATTGTAAATCATAAATCTCTATATATGTAATCAATTAATGCAGTAGTAATACAAATTAATAGGTAATAAATAGAGGACTTTAGCAATAAATTTAACTTATTATTTAGGATATTGTGTGGTCAAGTGGTTACAGTGTTTGCACTGGAATCGTCACTGAGCAAAACTCCTCTCATATTTGGGAATTCTCCAATCGGAAACATTTAGGAATTTGACTAACAGGCTTAATCTGAAAAAGTACAGACTCATGCGTTATTGATTACGGAAATAATTTGTAAAAAATGGCTAAATAATTAGTAGGTATTACATTACTTATATAGAAGACTATATAAGACAAAATATGGCTCGCATATACTACTTAGTTTTGGAGTAAATATTTTTGATTAATTTGATTCAATAATATATATTTGACACGTACTAGGAAAAGTAAATATTCTTGAAAGAAACCTTTGAAATAGTAATATTTATGGGTATTTGAGTCAAATGCTCTTCAACTCATATTCTATATTTTTAACGAGTTGTTCATCTTTTTAAATGTAAGATGTAATTGTATAAGATGTAAGATGATATATATTGGCATTTTTCATGAAATATCACAGATACCATGAACACTATAAAGCAATTGGACAAGGCACTGTAAAAGTTGAATTTGTTTCAGTCGATATTTGAGTTTATTCGTGCCATCACGCCATTACATAAACAAGATATTATTCTTCAGAGTTCAACGTTTGATTAATTATTTAAAAAATCAGAAAGAAAATTTCAATAAAATAATGTATAAGTAAGTTTGCTTACATACACTTTTTGGTGGCAGAAATGTTTTCATAATTCGGCAGTGCATGTTTATTTTTTAATCATTTTAAATAAATACAAAAATACCCCTTTTTTGATAATACCTATTACTTTAGTAAACCGAATATGTTATCTGAATTAATGTATAAATTATACTCTTAAATGATGATAGTTGATATGTTATTTACCGATTACGTGCAGAGCCGTGTTAGGGCAATATCGCCGGGTAGGTGCGATTTTAACGAATAACTTGCTTTTGAGATAAATTAAGATACTACAATACGCCCCTTGAAATAATGTTTAATAAGTCAAATATTAAGATACTACAATACGCCCCTTGAAATAATGTTTAATAAGTCAAATATTAAGATACTACAATACGCCCCTTAAAATAATGTTTAATAAGTCAAATATTTTTACAAGATCCAGGAGATTTAATAAATGATTTTTTAAGTAAGTATATTTGAAACAAAAGAATTTGTTAACTATATGCTCGCATGTGTCGATGACAAAAATAAATGTACTAAGAAATTATTTAAAAAAAATTAAACGAATATGCGTTGGTTATTTTATGAAAAAGAGAGACACGCAGATACTTCACATGGTTTTATAGTTTCATTTCGATTTATCATGGAAATCTCTGAATGAAACAATAAATATTTCTTAATAATGATTTGAACATATTATAATAAATGAATATTACTATTATTTTTCTAATACTAACATATCTCTTTCTCTATACAGTATACAAATATAAACAAAACAAGCAATTTGCAATACTAGTATATTCTAGTTAATAAGAATCAATAAGAATATAATAAAATCAACAGTTAATCAATAATGCTCAATATGACTGTCAAAATAGAGATAAATGCTAAACACGGGCATAAAAGTGAAGATAACATTGTAATTTTTCCAAAGATGAAAAAATAAAAACTAAGGTTATGCTGTTATTGCCCGATTTATATAAATCCAATTTTGCCAGTTACACTAAATTATACTACAGCATTTAAACAAAACAGACTAAAGAACAGAAAAAAGATGAACTGGATAATTGAAAGAATTATCTTATTTATTGAAAAGGCATTATAGATGGTCACCAGAGAGATCGTAGACAGTGATAAAACAGTTTATTATCTTTTATATGAATAGAAATAAATGGTTTGCTTTTGTCTGTTTTAAAATAAAGTAAATATTTTGCATTAGAGGCTAAATTATCAGTTAGATCAATTTTTTATTGATATACTGTATAAGCGAACCTGCAGGACTGAAACGGAAATTCATTCAAGGACACACACTTTTTGTCTTTATATACCTTTAGTGTCTTTTAATAAAGGACAAATGATAAATATATTCGAAAATGCAAAGTGTATCAATTAAAATGTGTAAATTGTAATAAATGCATTATTACACAAATAAATATTAAGCTATTATTATGTAAATAGTGTTATGTAAATAAAATTAACAAAATTAACAAATTAAAATAATAAAAAAGCTCGCTTTTATTAAATTGAATTTCTATTAAAAGTGGAAACGTTTAAATTGTGTGCATGTAAAATAAATGAGGCAAAAGCATAACAACATGTTATTTCTTTTTGATAACAAGATATGTATGTATATTCAAAATAACAAGCAAATCATAACAGAGAGATTTTAATGATACAAACTGATCTCCCATTCCACTTTGAAAAATCTCAACTGCCTCCCACCTGATCTACTCGCTTATAAGCGCCGCCTTACCTTAAACCATCGGATGACAGGCTTGGGGTCTCCCTGCGCTTGACAGGGCAAGATGAGCGATCCTCCTGTCGTGTTCTGGTAGAAAGGGGCGGGGACCACAAGGAATCGGGGCATTTCTGGACCAGAGGGAAAGTGAAAGAGAGAACCGGGGTTGGTGCGCGATGAAATAATACTGGATCATTACATGATATAAATAGCGACTAAGTGAAGAAAAATTAGTTATTTATACATATGTATGTAGATAAGTTACCTTAGTCAATTCTTCAATGTTAGATATCATTATTATGTCTTTCAATTTAACCTGATTAATATATTATACATCAAATTTATAATAACTTATATAATGTTACGTATATTATGAGCAATTATTATTTTCAAGAACGTGGTACAAACAGTAGGAAAAGTATAAATGTTGAACTTGGAAAATCTAAGAAAAAAGTCAAATTTTTATTATCAAAATGATGTACCATGATTTCATGACTTAAATGTAGTATAAATTTATCAAATACTATTAATCGAAAAATATGACTGAAACTACTTTAAATTTTATCTTCAAACATTTAAATGGTTATAAATATAGTAGAAAAAAATGAAAATATCATGTCAACAGGTAACGTAAACTGTATTATACAAAGATTAAAGAAAGTAATATATACAAATGCACAAAACTACTCTGAATAAAATTGAACTATAACGCACATAGTTTATATAAAATTTATTTTATAGTTTTATTTTTTTAGCTATATTATCGTAAAGTAGAATTATAAACTACATCATATATAAAATTCCATGACTGTTCGGTAAAAAAATATAAATTGATACATTCCCTGACATTTTCAAGGTTTCTATAATCATTATTATATTCCCTGACATTTCCATGTTTTCCAGAATTGTTAGAGCCACGTGCCATGCATTATGTTGTAATTGGGTTATATATATATAAGTAAGAATTCTGTTAAATTTATCAGAAATAAGTCAGATGATAAGCTACATAGACTTTAAATACATCAGCAAGACAGCTAGCACGCATTTGTCAAACATGGTTTTGGTTTTGATGAATAAACAGGCTCTGGCAGGAATTAGAAGGGAGGTATAAGCATTTTCCATGTGAAAATTGTATTTTTGAACCTTTATAGCTCAGGAACAGACATACAGCTCCGTAAACACTAAATTTGACTCACAGGAAAAAGTCGAATAGGGCTATAAGATAAATTAAAATTAATAAAAAATTCTAAATAGTTTTCAAATATGTATCTACAAAATCTTCATGTATAACTATATTAAACGTTAGGCCTGAATATAAGAAATTTGCACTAACCTTTTCAAATACTGTCAACATTATCTTTCACAATTGTATTTGGTGTAATATCAAAAACATAATTATATAATTATTTTAAAAACATGTACCTATTTGATCATAATATATATTTCAGATTTTGAAACAAGGAGAATACATTTTCTAACGATTACTAGTTTTGACTATAACATTTTTAAGTGGAAATTTGAAAGTTTTCTCTCTACCCTTTCATTAGCCAGTTTACTGCATTTTGATTGGATAATGATTGCACATCACTTTAACGCGTTATACCTACAGTGTTCTGTCTAGTTCTTATTTCGAATGTGTTTGTAATTAGCCGATTACGTAACAAACATTGCAAGTATACGTTCTATATAAATTGATTTCTTGATTATGTGGCAATCACGCCATTAATTATTGATTATGTAATTATAAGTAAGGTAATAACCATAGAGTAATTAAACCTAGAGTATGGTTATAACCTAGTTCATAAATGAGTAAATAGCACATTAATTACGTGTGATATGCCTGGAATTAAATATGAAATTTGAAAATAAATGTAAAAATTAGGATATATTCGATAAAAGTATGACAAACAAACAAACAAACAAACAAACAAACAAACAAACATTATACAAACATACATTATACAAACAAACAAACATACATATATAATATACCATTAGTGCTCTGTAATTTATGTGGTCCTCATTATTGCTTCCACTATATTTCCAAGCTTTTCTATCTGTGCGAGCGCCTTGATATTTGCATATATGCGCTCTGTCCAATCAGCGAATTCAGTATTCCAGTTCTTGAAAAAGTGCTTGAGTCGTAGAATGTGTCCTATTCATTTATTTTTCTTGTTGAAAATATTATTTGTTATACATATTTTATTCTCAACAAATCTTTGAAGTATCTCCTAGTTATTAGTTCCAGTTGATCTTTCGTGTCACCTCCATTGTCATAGCCCATCATTCCTAGTACTACACTCTAAATCACAGTCTTTATTATATCTTTTTTTTCATAATGTTGATTGAAAGGTAAATAAAGTGTACATTTTCTGTTTTAATTATGTTTAGTTCTATAAGACTAAGTTAATTTTATAACGATCAGGGAATACTTTAAACACGGGAAGTAAAACGCGCGAAAAAGGATACTTTCAGTTATGGGCCTACCTTAAAAAAAACGTATTTTTTTCCACTTTATAGATAACTGTATCGAATCCTCCAATCTTGCAGTTGTTACAAGTATAACAATTCATTTATACAACTCTTATCTTCTATTATAAAATAAATTAGTTTTGAATAACATTTTATTATCATTAGTATTTACAACTATTATTCAATGCTTTTAATTTTTATATTTTTATTTATTTTGTTAAAAGTGCACAACTTAGCCAACATAATATTTAATTTCCATTAGGTAATATATAAAATAAGTAGTAATGTAAGACTAAATATTAAATATGCCACTATATAGACTAAAAATGTAATATATCAATATTCTGGCACTGGTGCTGGTATATACAAGTATAAGTATATTATAATACTTATAAGTTATACTTTATAGTAGAGTTTGTACTATATATACCTTAACCTATATTCTAATCCCAATATGGTATATGCTGCTAAAAATAAATAGCTTAACTTTTAATTTTACTTATATCATTAGGTTTTGAATGATTGATTAAAAACCTGTAAAATTAGTTTCAAAGACAGTGAAAGAGTCAATTTTATCTTTGAAGTCTGCAATTTGTGCTAGATGTAGTCTGTACTGATGGCTATATAGTATATATACCATAATTTTTCTTGCAGTTGTTATAGTGATAATAATAATCTGTTTTATTCATGGAACAATTATTACATGTACATGATAAGGATAATCAAAAACTTGAGATTATGCTGATTACCAGATAATTTATATATGTAGGTATGTAGTCCACAGGTGCATACCCAGGAATATTTTTGAGGTGGGGTACAAATTATAGGGGCCCATTTTACTTTTGAGGCCGGGGACCCAAGTTGCAGAAACTATTTGTTTACTTTTGTTTTAAATACCCCATTCCCCACTGACAACCCCCCTCCCCGGAAACCTCTCTTGAAAATAGGGAATTCTGTATGGTCAGGGGCTCTCAGGGGGGTACCCCCACTCCTGGCAGGGTGCACCACTGGTCCAAACAAGTGTTAAAATAAACAGTATATTACTTATATAGTAAAATTGACAATAAAAATACTACAGAAAACAGAGTAGGTAGGTATATACATATATACAACTAATTATAGAATAATTATATTTAAATAGACCACTATATCAATTTGAAATATAATTATAAATATATAATATGCTATTACTATTGACACAATAATTTGGTATTTTCCTCTTTTAAATTAACCTTTGTATATGGTAGACACCCTTAAATAGTTAGGCTAAACTGTAATTTTGCTTAATTAATTAACTTCTGAATGTTCAGTTGAAGAAGCTACAGAATGAGGTATTTACCATATTAAAAATAGTAAGATGTAAGTACATCACTTTTTTTTCCAAAAAATATTTAGTCTTACTCTTAGACTTAGATTTATTAAAAATGGCAAAAAATATTCATGAATAATGTCAATAACAATGAAACAATTTTTGGCAACTATTTCCAAATTAGAGTAAAAT
>JAYRBW010075083.1:0-25261 GCA_036023295.1 Invenusta paracnida | reverse complement strand
GTCTATCTTTATTTGTATAAAAGGGCCCATAATGAAATTTATTTTGTAGAGGACCCTATTTTATATTCTAACTCAAGTGGCCCTAGTCTATCTTTATTTGTACAAAAGGGCCCATAATGAAATATATTTTGTAGAGGGCCCTAATTTATATTCTAACTCCCTCTAGTCTATCTTTATTTGTATAAAAGGGCCCATAATGAAATTTATTTTGTAGAGGGCCCTAGTCTATTTTTATTTAATAAGAGTTTATCTTAAAGTCTATCTTTATATTTTTTTATTGTTGATTAACAATTATGATTAAATTATTTTAAATGCCTTTGGATGCATTCTAAGCTTTTAAAAGCTAAACATTTTGGCGCTGGGCGCCGATTTAGAGGCTCGGCTACTCGCTTAGCCATAAATACCCAGGAGGTTGGGGCCCTTACAAAAATGCTTCCTCCGTAAACACACTAGACCGTTCTCATGCCTGGTTTTAGAAGTTCTATTAAAATTAAACATACATTTATTTCAAATATTTTTAATTATATTATTTATCTACATTTTATAACTCGAATTTTAATGTTAAATTTCTATAATATATTATTTGTAGAGCATATTTAAGTTGGACATTTTCTTATCGAATACTCGAATATTTGTTAATAAAGTTACATTCATCCAAAATTTGTGCATGAATTCTACATAGATATTAAAACACAGTTATATTAATTTCCTCTTAAAATGTAGGCTTTTAGCTTAAGTTTTCAAATGAACTTTGTTTAGATTATAATTCATGAATTTACGTTAACTTAATGAAAATTTTCTACCTGAACTCTTTTTATACATTTTATTCGACTGTGTTATCAAAATATGGAAAATCGTATAAATATTCATTTGAATTCTGGAATAATTACAAATATAATACGTGTAAAACGTTTTTAATTGATAAAACATAATTTATTTAACTGAAATAAAATTAAAATAAAAGAGTTTAAGACAAATAATAAAACAAAATCGGAAGTTAAATTAGATATTATATTTTTCTATGCATTATAAACATTTCATTTACACAAAATATTTAACATATAAAACATAGAGCATGCTTATTTACTACATACTCAATATAATAACGTATTATAGCAATCTTTCACTGTTTCTGTGTGATTATTTTTGAAGTATTAATTTACTTTAATTTATATTATTTGCGATTCAAATCTATGATTTACAGAAGAATTTCGGAAAGGTATTTTACACTCTTGTATATTATTTCCACAAAATAATCTTCCAGATTTTTAGTGCTATTCTTTTGTATGATAAGGTGTACTTAATGGTTTTATATGTATTTTTCGTTTCCAAATATAGTTAGCATTAGTTGCTACTCTGCATGCTTATATATGATTACTATTATACTATAATATTACGACTCGAAGTAACATTTCATGGCGACTTCAATATCTAGTATCTACATACTTTCTTAGTGATCTGCTTTTCTTGCATTTGATATATTTTCCCAATAATTTCACTTATAAACACGTTATGCTTTTGTAATTATAGCTTTATTATAGTTTATTCAGAGAGCTTTACTTTATGCTTTATGCTTTTAGCATTTAAAAAACTAAATTGTAAGGTATATTAGTGGGGCATGACCGTTTTCAATATATCTTACGATGAAATACTAGTAATCTGAAATATTTAAACAATGTAAATTGTTTATATGGCTATTAAGCATACATTTTAATAAATGATTACAGACTGTTTATGATTTTTTTATAACCAATAAAAACTATACAGTATTTAAAATTATTATATATTTTGTAATAATTTTCTATTTGATACTGTTAGTATTATTTTAAGAATTTATTTTTAAATAATGAATCTTGGAATTTGTTTTACTTTTATACACATTTATAATATACGTCTAATCGTATTTAATTTTTTGAATGCGTTATTTAACAAAAGCTTTATTTTCAGAAAGATATGAAACATTTTAGAGATATTTAACTTCTTAAGCCTAACGCTCTGTCTATGTTGTAATTGATCAGTGCATGCGATGGAGTACTTATTGTTGTTGTTCGTCCGTCGTTCTCGATGATGACCAGATGTGATGAAATAAGACAACTCTTTATTTAGAACATATTTTTGAATTATAAAATGAGAACTAGAATATTGTGAATATTATGTGGTACTTATAAGAATTAAAAATTGTATACGTTCGTTTATCATTATTATAGCCTTTATACTTTCAGTGTGCATTAGGAATTCTACATTCTCGTATGTTTGCTCGAAAATATATGATTTGCATGTTCATTATATTGGATAAAGATGCACTTTTTTACATATATTATCACTCGTAGAATTACTTTGTTTTTATTAGTTATGTTATCAATAAAAAACGATAATTAATTCTGTATATATATATATATATTAGACTTGTTTAATTTAAATTTGAATCACTATTTAAACGGGTATAGCTTTTCTCACAAACTAGTATTTGTAAATAATAAACATTAAAACTAAATGTCTGAAATAAGTGTTAAAATATAATTTGTTATTATTTTAAATGGAAGTAAAGAAATATTAATAAAATTTGATTGATTAAACTCATGATTGCTTTTAATACTTATCTACTCCTATCAATTGAAACATAGGAAATGTATTTATGATATTATATATTCAAAATATTCTTTAAAATTCGAAGATGGTATAGTATATTTTTTAAATGTACACTTAATTTCAACTGCTTTAATTGTGTGGTTTTAAGAAAGTTTCAAGCTATTTTTTACAAATATATAAATGTAAATATATTCTCTTGAATATCATTTTTCTTAACTGTGTTAATTTTAATTATATAAAACCCCATAATATAGTCATAAGGTGAAAACATTTAAGTATATTGAATGCAAAAAGAAATCTTAGAGAAATGATGGCAGTCTTATTTCATCAATTCTTTATATGGTAATGAATATACTATATATTCTGGTAGAATTTATATTATAAATATTTATACAAAAATAGTAATTAAAGGTTAATTTCACATAATGTAAGTCATATTTATATATTTCTCAGCATTTTTTCTTATAAATTATACTGAATACTAGATTAACCAACAGTCCAAATTCGGTGCTGCACTTTGGAATTGGGTGAAAGCTCAATGGAGGTACATGAAACAGATTGGTCCTCTACTAAAAGAACAAGAAATCGAGAAATTGGAGAAGGAGACTATGGATAAAGCGGTAATTTATGTCTCAACATATATAATAGATGTGTTCATTTTAATGTCGATTTGTTTTATTTCATACAAGTACGGGATTAACGGCTGCCGTTAATCCCGTACTTGTATTTATAATACCGTACTATTCTGTCGTCGCGGTCGGCAGAACCGATAAATACAATCGGACAATTACCAATTATCATTATGAAAATTAATAATACTTATTATCAATACATACATTGTTGACAGTATCACTCCATTATAATTACCTCTTGTGTTTCTTATAACATACATTCTATAAAAATCTTAAAATATCCTATTTTAGATATTCATGGTCTCTGGAAAATATAAAATGGTGTATATTTTTATAGATAAATTGTAGAATCAATATTGGTATATTCAGGAAAAGTTTATAGAAGAACTATTTATATAAAAATACTTACTCTACCTATAATTATAAATTTAAAATACAAAATATATATAATTATATGTCAGCATAATTTCTGAAGAGAGTTCAGTATGTATTATGTTTAGTTTAACAATTTAAAGAAGATATCTATATAATCTATCTAAAAGAATAATGTACTACAATCTAATAAGTTCATGTATTTTATTCTATTTTTATTCTAAAAATAATATGTTATTTAATTTAACAAAAAATTAAATTAATTCTTTAAAAACTGTATTGTATATTGTTTTCAGGTGTAATATTTATCCGATAAATTTACTTTCTCAAAACATCTATAATTAACATATTTGGTAGGATAGATGACATTATTTCCTATGTATGTCACTGCTATTAAAATTATGCTTATTATGTCATTGAAAACAGGTAACATTAGAACACAATATATATACATAATGGATTTCATCTTTAATACTAATAATTTATTTTGAATGTACATATATTACATTTAACGTCTGGAGTTACTGCATATTCGATAGGACCAAAGGTTCAAACGGAGGTGTAGAAATGGAATATCCTTTCATTTAACCTTTCGAATATACTTTTTAAATTATATATATTTGAATGCAAATAAATATAATCCGGATCTTTTATAAACGTACAAGACAAGTAGGTATCTCGTAAGGTTATATTCAGTCACAATTTGCTTATTATGTTAGACATCTAAATTTATCCCATTTTTTAAATATATATAAGAGCACAAATTAAAGTATCTGAATACTATTTTTTACAACATACTATTTAAATAATGGTACTTATTTATTTATTATTATTTTATATTTATTTAATTAATTAATTAATATATTTATTTATGTAAAACATTATAAAGAATGTTTCTAATCTTTTTAAATCTTTTTTTATTAGTAAATTATTATCACAATGAATACTATTTATTTAAAAAAGACAATAGAATCATACCGTCATACGGATATTTATTAATACATAGTGTAATGAAATGTTATTATAAATATAACAATTATAAATAACATTTTCTATCACTTTATTCGCTTATTATTTAGATTTATTCAATATATAATAATTTTTAACAAATAGTTCACTTAAAAATTGAAAATACTTATTTCAATTAAATTAAATTATTATAACATGATTATATCTATATAAGTTATTATACATTACACTAACACAAAAACCACGTCCATACTATTTTATCAATAGATTTATTTAAAAATAAAGTTTAAAACGTTTTGAACACATTCCTATAATTTTTATCTCAACTATCAACATAGTTTCTTTTAATAGTACAACATCTGCGCGTAGGAGTGAGTATAATGGTTGTAGCAATAATATATATAAATCCATTGTATAGATGATTGAGTAAGAGAAAGGATAATTATGAAGTATTATAACATACATCGAATGTTCCTATGTTTTATCATTTATTTAAAACGAGGTTCATTATAAGGTGTATCCATGCACGAGTAAAATTTAAACAACTGGAATATCCAAAATTAAAAAATAATTAATTGATGCCACTATTGAAGTTAGCTGAATAATGATTGAAGACTAATATATCTATATTCATATTTTAATATTTAACATCTAATATCGAATTGTAGTACTATATATTACTTATATTGTACTGCTATAGTCTATGCGCATTTATTATTAATAAATTCAAAGATACTATATTTATTTTACAGGTTTGCCTAAAACATTAAATTGTAATAAGTGAATATATATCATATTTATTATTTCTTTGGTAATTTGATTTAGATATATATTAGATTCATAATTAAAATAAATTAAACAATGCATATAAACATTTTAATGGGGAAATATTTCAAATTAAAAAATCAAGATATAAAACACCGAGAACATTATTTTAAATGTTATTATTTTGAATTATTTTACTTATGCTACTGTGACATCTATTTAAATGATTCTTAAAGTGCATAACACAATTGAACTTATTTTTAGTAAGACATTTGTTATTACAATGTTGATATCGTTACAATGTATCTTATTGACTATAACTTTCAAGTTGATTTGAGTAAACTCCCATTTTTAAATTACGAATATTTAAATTTTAAAAGAAATTTTCAAATTGACATTTTATAATAAGGTATTCAAGTAGGTATAGGTATCACAAGTACTACAAGGAATACTACTCAGTATTTTAGTCAAATCCAAAACAGCTGTATAATGGTATTCCGAAATTAGTATGTAAAAACATTATAAAGCATTAAAATATTTTTTTTTGAAAATGCGAATTATACAGTTCAGTTATAATTACTATTGTAAGTTATAAATAATATTCAGTTATTTATGTTATGTAAATCTAAATTTAAATTTAAATTGACCTAATTATTATACTTCTTTTAAATATCTCTTGGAATACTTTTTATCATTTACCCTTTTATAAATCTAAATATTACCAATTATTATGAAGAAAAAAAATTAAACATTTCCAGTTGAGTTATAATTGAAATTTATACTTATAGTTTTCAATAATATCTACATAAATAAAAATAATTTTAAGAATTATATTTAAATAAAATTACATATTCTTTGATACAGTTTTGATATATCTTTTTTGTTACAATAAAATATTTATGATATGCATTGAAACATATTTTTTAATATAATAGTTAAGCTATTTTATAAATATAATGTATTTATTTATTTGCAATATTCCGATATAAATTTCGAATAAATAGTCTCTTTATATTTATAAAATTAAATGAATATGCGTTTCCTTATGACCAACTCATTTTTATTTTCTGCACTCTAAGTGAATTGTAGTAGGTATATGAGCATTTGAAATGTTAAATAAGTATATTTCGAACTGTTGTAAATCTACTGATACACCTGACACATACATTTACTCGATATACAATGTATTCTAATTTCCTAATTTTATGAACTCTTTATTATACACTGATTTTTTTTAGCAAAATATATAATTAATACAATTTTTACATAAACGATGTGTTTATACGATGTGTAAACTTAGAATATAATTAAAATTTTTTATTAAATTTCAGCCGGATGCATTAGCGATTCTTCATCTACAGTTGTCCAAAAATTTGAAAGACTTGACTCAAACAATGTATCAATGGAAGCCCAAAACTATCGACAAGACCTTGGCAAGTCTAATTGATGCACTTCCAATTGACCGCGGGATCGTATCTTTGAAGGATCTCACGTCGATGCTCCCTTCTCTCTATGAGAAAAAGAAATCTCTCCTGTCCAAGGCACTGGATCTATTGACCACAATGGTTTGAATCTAATTTCATTTTATATAAAGAAAAAAATTAGTCAGAATTTAGTATAATTGTGAACGAAAACATATAAAGTGGAGATTTCATACTACTAGTGTATATTACTTTGGTCTCTTGCACTGGTACGAGGGATGTAGACTGCTGAAGAGACATAGTAATCTGCTAGAAATATAAATGAATAGAATTCAATAAATAGTCAGTTTACATTTCTAACTATTGTGGTTCTTTCTGTAAATAATAAAAATAGTAACAATTTAATTATTTAATTATTTATAAAATATTTGTTTAATTATCTTGAAGTATTTTGGTCTTTGTAGTTCATTTAAAACTATCTACTAATAAAATGTACAAGCAATTTAGAATACACTGAAATATCAGTGCTGATTCAATTGAAATGGATTATAAGATGAAAATATATTACATCAATATTAGTTAGAGATGACATGTTTTTATTTAACTATTAATAGTTCCCAGAATTATTTTTTTCTACGTATTACATGTGTACATTTTTGTTATACACATCAAAATAATAATAAATTGACAAATGTACATATTGTAGACTGATTTTGATGTAGTCACCTCTTATGGGTGGGTATATGGTAACTATCGACCTCTGCAATAAAAAGCAGATTATCACGATGTTAATGTGAGTTCAATGAGCTTATTGATCTAGAATGCATAATGCTAATAGTGCTATACGTTACAACCAAGGCAAAAACAGAAATTAACAGATGAAAACCTAATTTACTGGTGAGTACATCATATCATCAATAACATTTGCACGGACTATCGTCATACCACTTATTATCATCAAATTCTTGTTTATATTTTTCCGTACTGGTAAAGTGTAAATACTTCGAAACCGTTCTACTGATCGAGTAGCCTGTTAATTTTTGAGTATGAAAATTAGTACAGTTAAAAATATAAACTACGTAATTTATTAAGTGGAGCTTTTACACTTGCAGTAAATAATTAAGTCAACATTATTTTTTAAATTTTAACTCTCGTCTAGGGGAAAGTTCTCTACTTTCCAAATCATCCAAAGAAATTGGTGGTCGTAAACTTGCCCTGGTTTTGTGAGGCGCTGATGGAACTGTTAAATCACTGGAAAGGACCCGAAAATGGGGATCGAGTTTGGTCTCTGGGTCGTAATGTTCCGCTCTCAACCAGAAAAGAGCTCGGAGCACTTATCATAGATAAAATTAGCGAGGACCAGGTAAGTGGAAATTAATTAAAAAATTCACTTTCAATAAATATTTTCATTTAATAATAGTATTTTTAATATATACTGACCAAATTCATAGTAAACATTGTATTAATTAAGCTAATTAAGTTAGTAAATCACCTTAAACATGAAAAGCATTTTTGCTGCGAATATTCCACGAAAAAAATGGAGCAATAGAAACTTTCAAATCTAGTTTTGTAACTTTTAGCGCTATATTCACTACTGTACATAAGATGGTCACTATATTCACTACTGTACATAAGATGGTCATTATATTCACTACTGTACATAAGATGGTCACTATATTCACTACTGTACATAAGATGGTCACTATATCGCTATATTCACTACTGTACATAAGATGGTCACTATATCGCTATATTCACTACTGTACATATAAGATGGTTACATGACCTTGGTAAAAATACCGTTTATGTCAAAAATTATTCAAATTTTCAAAATAAATGAAATTCTATTATTTTTGGTACTTAATAAAAATTAATAATTGTTTAGATAATATAATATAATATTTGTGATATACTGCTATTTTTGTTTACCAAAGTTGTGTTGTTCTGAAAACAAATGTCCGTATTTTTTCAAATCTTGTTTTTAATTTTATACTTTTCCTAAAAAAACATTGTTGTACTATTTTACTACTTCTATGGAATATGTTACTAAATATACTTGTTTACCTATATGCTAAGTTTCCAAACTCTGCTCCTTCAGAAAGTTTGAAAATTATAGGAATGGGGGCTGGCGGGTGCAATGTGCCTTCCCCTCTCCTGGATAAGGAATTTTGAAATAGCCCGGTGTAGATAGGGTTAAATATAATATTTGTATCCAAATAAGGTGGTGTCAAATTAATTCAAGGTAAAAATGTTAAACAAAACATAAAATATCGTAAATATGCACGAAGAATTCTGTCATATATATTGCGTAATTTTGTAAAAGTTAAAATCAGATTGCATGATGCATTACATCACCATAAATAAAAAACTGAATAATATGAAAAATTGACTAATTTGATATTTTACTTATTTTACTTTTCAATCACATTCGTTTTATGCTCTTTTTATGCGTTATTATAATTAATATTTATATTTTCATTAAATAATTAAATGCCCAAAGTATTCAACAGAAACATATTCTATGACACCGCATAACAAAATAATTTGTTTAATAGACTAAATATGTTTCCTTTTAAAATGCACATTTATGCTATATATCCTATTCAATACATACTATAAATAGAATTGCAGTTTAAATTAACTCCTATTTGTACATAATAACTTAAATAGAGGAATAACAATTAAAATTCTAATAAATTGTCAATTTACTGTTGTGCTTGAATATGGTGCCAAATCGGACTATTATAACGCTATCAAATTTGATCAATAATTAATATATATGTTTGTTTCCATTTTATAAACATAAATTGATTGGGTCTCTATATTGTTGCTCCCGGGACATATCTAGATGGCATTCATTTTTTGAATCTCAGTAACATTTATTTGTATTTTAGTATGTGTCTGTTTTTCTTTAAATTTATACCATAGGCATATATTCTAAATCTACTTCATTTGCTAATTTAGAAGACAGTTCAAGTAAAAGGGATCTGATTGCGTCACTGTTAACTGCAAATAATGATACAATTTACGCAATATATATTAATAAAAGAATATAAATAATTAGTAGGAAATACATTATCACACATTGCATACACATATACATATCATTCGTAACAAATGTCATATTATTATAGGCATTCGAGATTCACAAGTATTTAAAACAAAGTAACATAAATTGATAAGGTATACTGTTATATATAAATACCTCGTATATAACATAAAAAACATAACACTTTGCAGGATTATCTAAAAATTGCTTTTATAATGAATAATGTTATTATTCTTCTTTCTGATTATTATTAACATACACATTTGGCTTCTAGGTATTCAATGCTGAGAATAAGTTCTGTAAAACTCAACAATGACTTTCCAACACAAAGAACATGTATTGAAATATTTCGTTTTGTGGTTATATTATCTGTGATTATTATAATTTTAATTAATTCTAGATTGTAACGAGTCTCTACAAAGATTATATCTCGAGAAGATTTCATTTATGAAAAAAGAAAGGGAGAAAACCAGCTTTAAAGATAAGATTATTAACAATTGTTATTTACTAAGTAGGTATATATAAAAAAAGAGATTGTATATAATATATAGAAAAGAATTTAAGAAGTTTGAATAAAGGTGTTCCTTCTTCAAACACTTCAAAAAATTCCAGTCAATATACGACTTTTGAAGCTCATCCAGGACTTTTTTAATTTTTTAAATATATTTTATGGCGAACAATATGTAATTCAGCTCAGCTATAGTAAAGTACACATTTTTGTTTAATAATGCAAAATGCATAATGCATAACATATATTATTAAATGTTTAAAGTAATTTTTAAAACGATTATTTTAAATAATAGCTAAGTTGAAAGAAGCATTTAACTAAAATATATTTTTAGAATTATGAAATATGACAATAAAAATTGGAGTAAATACAGCTGTGTGTAAAAGAAAAAAAAACACTTGTAAAGTAAAATAAATTTAATAAAACACCCGAGCTTCCGAACTTAACAAAAGCTCACAATCATGGGTACAGAGCAAAAGACAGTGAGACACATTATATATGAGAAATAAAAATTACATGAACACTATTCATAAATGCCAATGTACAGAAAGAAAGAGAGAGAACTGAAGAGATACAGAAAGTTATGTACATATTTCTCAAATTCGAAAACTTGGGTGTTTTATTAAATTTATTTTACTTTACAAGTGAGTTTTTTTTCTTATTTTATAATACATATTTAAATGCAATGCATAATATGCTTTATTAGTTTTATGCATTGTATTATAACTTTGTCTTTTTCTCTACTTGAAGATTGATTATTATATTAATAATTCTAGAAGCATATCTTATGTAACATGTGCATCGTTTAATTCTGTTTGTTTTACTGCTATTTGTACATATATCATTAACATTGTCTTTTTACTAGCGAGTAGATCTCTGAAAGCTTAGATGCTAATAAATTAAGATTATTGCTGTATTTTGACCTTTCATTGTTTATTTTTTAATATTGAAAGGAAAGTGTTTATATATGTATATATATTTATTAAATTGATTTTTACTTATATACTAAATACATAATTCTATAAATTTGTTTTACTTATATAATATTTTTATTAATGATAAAACCTTGTGGTAGATTATTTTTTCTTTAATTCTTTACATTGTTATTTACATAGGGGGTAAAAAGATTATGGGTGATTTTTTGAGTGGGACATGTAACAAAAATATGAGGCAACTCATCAATTTTTATATCAATGTCTCACAATTTCTTATCTTGTACATGTATTGTTCAATAGTTAACACTTAGTTTTATAATTTCATTTGTGAAATATTTTTGTGGAATATGATAAGCTACTATTTTAAAGATACAGGGTACACCAAAATTATCCATTTAAGCAAAAAATTAAAACATAAATTTATAAAATCTTGTTTATATTTAGAGTAAAACATATATGAGTAACATGCACTTTAATAAGTATTAATTAGTGTTTAATTTTTTTAATTGATGATTGTTACCAGTTTATTGCAAGATTTTAAATATTTATTATTTAGAAATTGAGAGGTGTCTTGTAGATGTGCAGACCATTCCACAAAACAGTTGCATCCAATCCAACAACTTTTAAATGTGTCATCTATACAATTACAAGGTTTCTGCACCTCAGGAAAACAAAAAAATATATATTTTGTAAGTGAAACATTTCAGTAAAAACTGGGAAACATTGATTATATATAATCCCTTTAAATTTGTTATTGTAATTCCCAAAGCAAAACATCATCTACATGTAAATCCATTGACCAACAGATTGCAAAGTTGAAGAACTTTAAAAAGCATGGAGAACATTTTTAATATTGGTGCCATGTTTTATAGATATATATTACTTCTTGCAATTGCTAAAAGTGCAGCCTTTATATTTATGACATTTGTAATTCTATTCATTTAATTATTATTTAAATAATATATTCAATTATTGTAATTTAATGACATGTTTGGAGTTTAAAATAACTACCAATTAACTGAATGTGTTTTACACCATTTTTAGTGTTATACTGTACACACGTTTTGGTATGTTTAACAGAAAGCTAGTACAAGTTAACTAGTATACAAGCTAGTTCTTTAACTCCGAATGCCTGGAAATTATCTTTGCTTTCAACTTTGTCCAAATATTTCACAAATAATACACTCATTCCTTGAAGCAAACTCTGTCCATCAAAATAACATTTCTTTAATAATTTTTCATTCAGGTGTTACTTTAAATAGGCATTTAAAACCAATACTTTTATATTAGGGCCACTATTTCATATTCGATTAAACTTGGTTAATTTAATGTTTCATTTGAAATCTTAAATTCCTGATCATCTTTTTTCATACATTTAATTTCATATTCTTAATCACCGATGATACATATAATATTGTATAATATACTGGAAATCCAATAGATTCGATTCTGTATAATTTCATTGTTCTGGAAATTTAGCATTGCTTTCTTCACCAGAATGTTAATATATTTTTAGACTCTTACTATTCTCTGTAAAATAATTAGGACTATAGGAATACATCCTTGCCATGAAGTCACTATAATGTTATATGAGAAATTTGACATGTTTGAAGCATTGTCTGCTTCCCATTTAACCATAACATTGATCCCATCACAGTGTCAATAAAGCTTTGATTGCTAGTGACCTGAATGGCCATAATGAGTATTTACTGGCAGAACCCACTGATCAGTTAGACATGGAATCGAACATTTGTGCAAAAGAAAGTAAAACATTAATTAATTTTTAGACAAAACACCATTTGCAAGAACGACTAAATATCAAATGTTCTAGCGATATTTTGATCGTATAATGTCACATTTGCAACATTTATTAATAGGATAATATTATTAATTGATTTTTTTTACAAAACTTCTAATTCTATACTTTGTTTTTTGGTATTTCCAATTTCAGTGCCACCAGTAACAAAAATCCATCAAGTAGCAGTTAGTCTATCAGATCTGCGTAACTGAGAGGTCATCTTTGAATGTACATGGATTCTCGTGACGCAGACCCGGAGGAACATGGCGAAGAGGATGATGCCAACTGCGATGGCAGTGGTGATGGCAACACCCGCTCCTCTATCACTCTCACCAACTTCCTCTTTGGCAATGTAAACAAACGTGGGGAACTGGAGGACTTTGAGGGCGATGAAGAGGAGCGCCGAGCCATCAATCAACTCGGTCGATGCCACGTAACTGAACTTGACGAGACTGTGGACACGGTTCTCAGTGGGGACAGTGCTACTGCCTCGTCTTGTGCTTCAGTTAATGCCGGCGGTGGAGCAACTGGTGAAAGAGGAGAGAAGGAGGGTGAGTTGTCACCAGTGGCCGAGGCGAAAGACTATTACGACTGCTCAGAAGTAATTGCCGACGAGGAGGAAGAGCAAGATAGCGAGGTGGAGATAAACTTAACGTCACTAGCTGCAGGCATTGTGCTGCCTGTAAAACGGTTATCCCAGGATGATGATGAGGTTAGTGATTGCATAAGATTTTCTTTTTTTAAAGTGATTTATTTCATTTATGTAGTTTAGAATTTAATTTGTCTAAATTAAGTTATAATTACACAATTTTCAGAATCATATATAAATGGAACAAAACTCTAAAAATTATTTTTTCGTTAATTATAAACTGAATAATATTGTAATGTGATATACTTAATTCACGTTACTTAAAATGAATAAAATGTTAATTAATACCAGAAAATTTCTATTACGTACCGAAATATAGAAGTAAACTTATTAATTAGTAGAGCCAGTGTTATAAGTTGTTATCTCACGTTAACCAAACTTATTTTTGATGGATTATGTAAAATAATTTATCATTTTCAATATTTTGGTGCATAGTGTAATAAAGTAGACAACATTCTGATAGTTAAAATAGTACTATTATTCAAGAGTAAAATACATCTAACTTAAAAATTTAATTTATTCTTTTAAAATAGTAATTTTTATTAATAAGTACGATGTGATGTATTGCATATTTTGTATTTTGATGTATTAATCTTCATTTTCAGGATTACGATGAGCTAGAACCTGTCAGCGCTGAACCGCAATCTTCTCCACTACTGACCACCACTATTAAGTCGGAAACTACACCTTCACCAGCTCTTGCGCCTGGTTCCATAAACGCTGAATTAGTTCAAGAACACACGACCGTCTTCACTCAACTTGAGAAAAATGAAAAGATAGTAGGATTTCTTCCTATCAAAGAGGAGGACGGAAAGGGAATCGCACCACCACAATCTCTGGAGAAACAAATTACTGACACGATTGATACAGAGACATTTAGTGTTGCAGTTTCTAATGTAGCCACCGAATCGATTGCAAAACCTTATGAAGACAAGTCACCGTGTAAAGACTTCGACGAGGAAGGCGAAGAAGAAAATGAAAAGAAAACAGTTACTCAAGCGAAACAAGAAGGGGTTGTCATCGATTCGTTTTCATTAGATGAGTCGATCTCGATGCCTCCACCAGCGAAACTCCCCCCTCTGCGGCCACCTTCTGCTACTTCACCCAGTAAACTGGTAACTTCTTCAACATTTCCTTCTCAACAACTCTCTGTCAATACGGAATTATCAGCTGCTGCAACACAGGATGCAGTCAAATCGGAACCGCAACAGACGTTTGAGGATTCCGCCAAAGCTCCTGAAAGCCCGAAAGCTGCGACGGTTTCTATAGTAACAGCTAAGGTTGGCGAAGAGGAGCAGACAACTACACCATCATTAAATACACCGCTGGGAAATATGATGCCGCCTGAGTATGCGGGGGTGGATATCAGGACTCTGTTCCCCGAATATGACCCTGAGAGAACGCCCCGGTGGAGTAAACTCTTCAAGCCCGTTCATCCTATTGCTTTGTACAAGGCGCCGGAAGAAGGACCTCCAGATGATCCGCTTTTGGCTGATGACAGGTCAGTGTGTGAGGTGATTGATAGGTGATATCACAAATTAAGTATTTATACAATGTATTTCTGAAATCAGGTTATTGAATAATTTGTAACTTGCCAAGTTATTGATTAATATGTAAATTTCATGTTTTCGAAGTTATTTTTTTAAACTTATTTTTGGTAGTACTTTTATAGGTTTGATTTTGATTATAACTTTTATTATAGATTATACTTTGTCAGAAATTTTATGATCATGGGATTTATATTATCATTGTACGATGCAATTTTTATATACATAGTTAGTTAGGTAGTTGTACTTATTTCGATAAATCCGAAGTTATATACTTTTAAATTTACTTCTTTTAATTTATTGCAGATAAGTGACAATGTATTTTTTTAAATAATTCTTAACTACGTAGTCTGTCATCTACTAGACTGGCCTCTAATTCTCCTTGTAATATTAATTATGTATTAGCGTTACTAAATAGAAACCACTGTGGTATACTATTCTCTTTTATAGAAGATTGGAATTTTTAAAATTCCATCCGGTTGAGCAAAACCGCAAACACAGCGGATTTCATCGTCTTTGCCCAACTCTGTACTAGTCCTCTTCCTATAGTAAATGCATCGGAAAGCTGTACTCCCCTTGTGCTTTTTTGAAGACCTATCCCATCTTTTTCTTTTCTGCCATGCCCTGCCTATGCTGGCCCCCATTTTTACCTCTTGAGCAACACACCCTTCCTTGGGACTCTTGGACGGGTCCCTAGCCCTTTCTTTTCTCATAAACACCGCGGTGCTAAAGCCCCCTCCCCCACCGACTGGGATTAATCATATACCAGTTACAAACAACTCTGCTACTTTACCTTTAAAGCTATAACATTGTATATATATAATTTTTTTTATATTTTAGTATAAATTAATGTATTTTATATAATATGTTATTTTTTGTTTTATTTATAATATTTACATTTTATTTATAATATTTACATTTTATTACTTAATTATAATTTCTATGAACCCCTCCTTCTTATACTCACAACCAGAGTTCATATCTTTTTCAATGGCCTCGACATGGGTCGTGTCCCGGAGCCCGAAGAGATCCTTCCAGATGATCTGGACGAGTTGCGTTGCATCGAGGACTCGGCATTGGCTAAGACAGCCAACAGCAAAAAGAAGAAGGACGGTAAAGAGGGTGGAGTAGACTCCCAAGATGATAAGGAGAGGGACGGGAAAGAGGATCTGGTTGCCAAGTAAGTGATAACTCTTTGGTTTATGTTTGCACTTTTATATGCTGGTATTTTTTGTGAAGATTACATTTTTTGCTGGCTGCTTTGTTTTACTCTTCATTAAGATTAATATAGAATTGCTTCAATATGTTGGTGTATTTTTACTGTCGTAAAAACGCAATGGTTTACAGTTTTATAAAAATTGAAATTCTTATAATAAAAATAATAGGATGAATTATTAAACTTATTAAAGTATTGCAGGTATTACACAGTTTTAGTTTATAAAACCATGATATTTTGTTGTTGTCATTTGTAGAAAATTATGCGAAAGGTCTGTTTGTTATTTGTTTACCTCGTAGACTGTTTTATAATATTACTGCACGATATTATAAAGGTGTTAATATTGCACACTAACTATAAGTCTTTCTTCTATCTTAATTTAAAGTCTCTAGGTAGTGTAGACATTTCTAAACTTTATGGTAATCTTGATGACGTGGGAATTATGAATAAAATAGCATGTAATATACAGCCCCGGCCACTTCTAACGCAACATTAAGAAAAACACTCATATTTTCGCTATTTTCATCCCTAGAGCTATTATAAAAATGTAATAAGCAATTTTATTAATGCAAATAAGAATTTCCAACATGTCAAGACATGTTTGGGTTATCAATCAATAGTTGGTGGCCCTGAAAAGGGCCGTTGTCGCGTTCTCAAGGAAGATGGGAAATGAGGAGTTGAGCTAATATCTGATCGAACCGCCTCTAGCTGCAATCACTTGCTGAATTCGATACGGCATCGACGCGATGAAATTGGTGATCAATTGCTGTGGGATCTCCTGCCATTCGCGAAAAGTAGTCTGCCACAGTTCTGCCAATGAGTGCACCTCGACTCGATCGACTCGCTGCTGAAGGTAGGCCCAGACGTTTTCGATGGGATTGAGGTCTGGGGACTGGGGAGGCCACTCAAGAGTGCGGATGTTGTGCTCCTGAAAGAACCGCTGAGTCGTACGAGCCGTATGACATGTTGCGTTGTCCTGTTGGAACTGCATTTGGTTCTGGGGGAGGTCTAACGGGATGAGATGTTCGAGGAGGATGTCTTGGTAGCCGGCAGCATTCAGATTACCTTGAATTCGAGCCAGAGGATGAGGTCCGTTGATTGCAAAGGCACCCCATATCAGAAGTTTGCCACTAGATCGATGCACCGTTGGGCGAATATGATGGCATTGTAGGGCTGTGCCAACCCTGCGTCGAACATACTGCCATTGATGAGATGCAACCAGATGGATTGGTGACTCGTCGGAGAAGTAGACTTGACGCCATTGCTCTAGGGTCCAGTCACGGTGTTCTCAAGCCCACTGGAGTCGAACCTGACGATGGCGGGCTGTGAGGAGTGGTTTCTTGACCGCTATACAACTGTGGAGTCCTGCAGAACAAAGCCTTTGCTTGATGGTGGTGAGTGATGCCTCTACTCCATGCTCAACCTGCCAATGCTGTTGCAATTGACGAGCGAATAGCTGAGGAGATGCGTATGAGTGATCGATTCTCTTGGCTGAGGACACTTCAGCTCTGGGACAATGCTGGCAATCATCTACACTCTGTGTCTCTCGGTGTTTGGCTAGAAGATGGTAGATAGTGGTTCTCTCGCAGTTGTAACAGTTAGCTAGAGCCTGGACTGAGTGACCACCATTCTCATGGAGAGCAACGATTTTGACTCGTTGATCATGAGTTAGACACATAACTTATGTTATGACTGCGCACACTTAAGAAACTCATTAAATACCCACTGTATCAAGATAACCATTACCTACATACCTTGCCTATCATGCCTGGCTATAACTAGCCAGTGAGAGAATTGGCACATGCCAATTGTACAGTCATCATAGAGCGGGAAAGAGAAAATTTGTTTCCTACATCACTGCCAATTGTGCACTCAAGAAACTCATTAAATACCCACTGTATCAAGATAACCATTACCTACATACCTTGCCTATCATGCCTGACTATAACCTGCCAGCGAGAGAATTAGCACACGCCAATTGTACAGTCATCATAGAGTGGGAAAGAGAAAATTTGTTTCCTACATCACACGCCAATTGTACAGTCATCAATAGGGAACATTGCGTGGAGTGGAAATCTATCCACATCATAATGTTGCTGATACAATGCTACATTGATTATACATATGAATAAAAAATTGATAAAAATATTTTATAATTACTTTGAAGAGTTGAGTATTCAAAATACATTAATTTTGATATATGTTGCATTAGAAGTGCCTGGGGCTGTATATAAATTTAAAATAAAATTTAACGTTTTGTTTCCCAAAAAAATTTAATTTGTGGCCAAGAACTTCAACAATTGCCAATTATTTTAATTTTTCAAAATTTATATTTGCCATAACTTATAATACTATTAAGTATGCCAATTATAGCTGCCATACTGGAATACACTTGGAGTAATAATATAAGTTGTCTACTTATATATATACTTTAAAAATAAAATCAAATTTTTATTAATAAATATCAAATTTAGAATAGAAATAGCTAAGATATACTACATTACATAGTATAACTGTAAATACAAGGTCAAGGTAATCCATATATAAATTGAACAAAGTCAAAGAAAGTAATATACAGTTGAATCTCATTATAATATACACTCATGGGACTTGAAAATTGTGTATCTTATAGCCGATGTGCCTTATATCCAGGGTAATTAAATGTACAAAAAGTAGATTATGGGACTCAAAATAATGCATTCAATATCCGAGGGTGCTTTATAATGGGATTATACTGTATTACAAAATTTGCTAGTGATATAATGTCAATATCAACTATACAACAATTTTATTACATTGTATATATTATTATTAATATATATATATCAATACAGTATTATCATTATATCTATTACATACCATTGGCAAATTCATTTGTAAACTGATCATATAGTTGGAGGATACAGTATATTGTATCAAATGATACAAACTGTTTATAAACTGCATACACCATTAATGATGTGTAATTCTATTATACCATTCACTAAATGAACATTCCATTGATGAATATCCAGTTTATGACTTTATTACTCTAAAATATCCAGTCTATAATGAAATAACAATAATGAATTATGAGTATAGCTAGTAAATATCTAGAATGTTATTACTATTATATAATTTTATATAATTTATATTATAATAATAATAATATTATATTATTATTATAGTATTAATTATTATAAATTATTAGTATAGCTAGTAGATATCTAGAATATTATTATTTCATTATAGACTGGATATTTTAGAGTAATAAAGTCATAAACTTGATATTTACCAACAGAATGTTCCATTAGCAAATGGTATTTTAGAATTTCTCATCATCAATGGTATGTGCAGTTGGCAAGTGGTATGAATTAGCTAACAGTATGCAACATATATATGTTATATCATTAGCTAAATATTTTTTCAAAAATAGAATATTATATATTAATAAAAAATCTCATATCTTGTAAGTAACCTGCTTTTACTTATCCTGCATTTTATCAGAAATTCTATACATAAAATTATAATATTATAAATTTGTAACTAACTATTAATATTACTGTTATGTTTTTTATTTGGTCTAACATTCAAAACTGTAGAGCCAATTTTTCAGTAAGGATGATGAAAATATTGACTTAAATTTCTGGTATTACTTTTTGGCTATATTGCAAATAAATTAATAGTTTTTGAATTCAACTGTTAATTTTACAATTACAAAAACCTCAGTTCATTTTATACTATCAGACTGAGTACTATTATAATAATCTGGTTCTTTATAAAATGATGGTCTATAACAGGGTGTTGAGCAACCTGCAAAACCTGTAAAAGTCATGCAAAATAAAAATACCTACAAAAGTCATGCAAAACTGCAATGCCGCCTGTAAAAAAATATTTTTTTAAATTCCAGTTTAAATCTATTTTAGAAAATTGATTCCAGTGTACAGCAACTTTTGTAGTGCCTGTAGGTGGTCAGTTTTCAAGTAAACTTTGACAAGTCTGATTTAGTGTATGGTCTGTTAGATTTATGACAAATCTGTGTTCTCCAATTACATTTTGACCACCCTATTATTAGCTTACCTGTTATATATGTTAACCTCTTTTTATGTAATTAGTATTGTCCTATTTTGTGAAAATAATATCCTGCTAAATTGGCCACATAATTCCTGCAAAAGTCATGCAAATTTTTTTTAGAAACTGCTTGACACCCTGTATTTATATATAAAGGTATTCCTATAATATAAAACATATATTTTAATTTAGAATGATCAGATCATGATCAGATCATTGAAATGTATCTTAATACTTTTCATGTATAAATTATACTTTTTGTTAAATAAATAAATAAATTGTTTAAATGTTAATATTAATTTGTCAAACCCTGTGCTCAAAATTATTAACTTTTCTAGTTTTAAAGGCCACATTAAATTACTAGTTGCCCAACTTTAATTTTATTTATAAAATGAAATTTTAACAAAGCAACAATTATATTGTAACACAAGTGACAAAGATAAATATTTATCAATTTATTGATCTTGTATACTTTTGATTATTATTTTATATATTTTTATTGTCTTTCATTGAATGTCCAAAATCATTACATGTCTGTGAGGGCCACTAGTTCCAGATATGCAGTGGCATGACTGGATGCAGTAAATGCCCTGGGCAGTTGAGCACTAAAACCATTTAAAAATAGCTCTCAATTATTTTTTTGAGTTGCTGGAAGTAACTCAAATTGCAATGGCCAAAAACATAAGTACTTTAAAATAATTGAAAAATACACTGTTACATATATGTATATTTTTTAATATTCTCTTTACATACTGTTAGAGAATAATAAATCAGTTTCTATTTGAATTTAAATAGAAAACTTTAACCTTTTACATTTGCCAACCATACATACCATTAATACACACAAAACATTTAAAATATAAAATTTGTTTTCATATTTCTAAACTATAAATATAAAATGAGTGACCTTAAATTCACCAACCATGAATACCATTAAGGAATCAATTTATCAAGCATTTCAATAAGAAATATTTCATTCTATTAAAGATGTTTGCAAAATTATTTCCTTATACTTTTATATCAATAACTTAACTACTATAAACTAAAATTATTTTCGAATTAAAATGCTTGATGTATAAATTCATGAATGGATTGTAAGTCAAGATTTTTGAATATATAAACATATTTCACAGTTTTTGAAAATAGTATACATCAACAGTATATATGCTGTATAGTTGGCAAAGTTGAAAGCCAATTGTTTTTTGATTAAACAGCTTGAAAAATTTGTTTGCTAGTGGTAAGCTCAAATGGCAAATTTAAAATATTGTTCTTATAAATGTGATAAATAGAAATTGATTTTTGCTATTCTCCAACCATTGATTAACAAATTTGAAATTATTATTCTCATATTTACCAATGATACACATGGTTTGCAAATAATATGGTGTTGTATGTATTCATAAACATTGAGTACTATTCACAATCTGTACAACTGTTGGTTAATGGTTTAATTTTTCAAATGGTATGAATTAGCCAATGGTATGCAACATATGCAGTTTAATCTACTTTATTGGAGCACCTGTTAATAGTGGTAATCTGAGCTTCACTGAATCTAATACATTAAATCTATGTTTAATTGATTGGTTATTTGTGATAATATCTCACTTAATCCTGGCAATTTTCAAATATGAATGATTAACATTAGTAATTTTATTTAAAACATTTAAAGGAATTTGTTTGATTTTTAACTGCTTATTAATGGGCTGTGTCTCCATATTTAATCAATCCTCTCACTTATCTAACTTTACTGCTCACATATTCAATTTTATGGGTTTTCAGTTTCTAACATATTTGTTAATTGTGGCACCTGTTTAATTGTAGCAAATTCCCTCTTAACATTTGTGGCCCAATGAGCAGGTTTGACTGAATTATTGAGTTAAACTGAATTATATTTTTCTACTAAATTTAACTTGTATTTTTGATTGGTTATATGCCATAAAACCATAAATGAACTGCTTGCTTTCTGATTGGATAAGAGAAGCTGACAGGTAAACAAAGGTATCTTCCTACCTTGTGCTATATAGAACATTTATTTTATAAGTAAGAAATAAATATGAAATACTGTTCCATATCTCTTGTGTAAATCTGGATGTTTCACTAAATACCATTTCTTTACATCTTTTTCCTAAAGACATGCATATTACATGCATATATAATATATCTGTTTATACATAATTAAATGAACAGTTGATGACAAAAAATTTGCATGCATATAACTTGAATCATATGTATTTGTGGTGAAACCATTTTTTACACATTTTATATTATTTAAACAGGAATATTACTCAAATATAATTACTTAATCATTAAAATAGCATTACATTTATAAAAAACTGTTAGGTGACAGAAAAAAGCATACAAAAGCATCTTTCAAACAAACTATTTAATCAAAGATTCTCAAAATTTGATGAGATAATATATAACTATAAAACATTCAAATTATAAAATAAGCTTACCAATCTCGTGTTAATATCTTCAACTTGTTTCTCTGTGGCATCCTTTATCTTGCCACTAAAGAAAGCCTTTTAAGTTCCTCCTCTAGCTGTTGTATTAACCATCGCTTTATACGTTTTATAATTCTTGGATGCTTGCAGATTCTGTACCATATTGGAATTGGAGATGTAAAGCTAAAGCACTGCACCAGCATTAAAATGTAATTTTCCACATTAAAAGAATTTTAAATCATCTTTGAAAATTTTATAATATTTCTAAGTCTAATTAATGTTGTATCAGAATTAATCACAGTAAACTAGGATTGTTAATAGAATGTAGGCACACACAGTGTATGATTTAAATGCACAAAAAGGACTCAACTCGTGTTTTTGTTTGCCTCTCAGAAGTTTTTAACCAATCAGAATTGAATTTCCTTTGTTTACAGTTTCATGGTGTATTGTTTCAATTATCATGAGTATCATTAAAGGATGATAAAAATACATTCTATTTATAGAATAAACCGTACTTTCATATCAGTAAGATATTAGCAGAAGTCATTTAATTAATCCTGACTAATTTAGAATTGTAACTAATAAATACTATGATTGGTATAGTATACATATTATTGCAGTGGATGCTTAGCAACAGAAATTAATTAATTTATTTATATCATCATTAATATTACCATTACACTAGTAGAACTTATATTTATATTACATATTTTTCTTTAATGATATGTAAATGAGTTGGTATATTCTTCATTTTTTGAAGTAACATGTGTTGACCACAATCATAAAATGCACGGTTTCAATGAAAATATTTGAGATGGCCATTCTATCTATATATTGATTAATTTATATCATGTAAAGATTCAATTATAGTATAAAATCTCAATGAATTTGTTTATGAATATTGGTACAGATTAGCATTTTTGTTTTAAATATTTATTTTAGAATTTACTGTTTAATAATTTATTTATAAAAATTATGAAATACACTTTATTTATTCGTTTCAACTCATTTCTTTCAGAATCACAGAATTTAATTCTGGGCGAAGAAATCGCAAAGTTAAAACTTAAGGTCGAATATAATGACGTGGATAAGATGGAACAACGAATATTACAGATCGTCGCAGAAAGTAGACAATGCCGAGCTAGAAGCTCTCAAGATTCGAGTGGACGGCTTTGAAGCTGTGAAAAATCGTGTCGACACACTATCAAGGTCAGTGCTTAAGGTCAAGACACAGGTAAAGACGATGCTGACTCTAGCAGGAGGGCCCCGTCGTATCACATGTCCCTGCGGCTGTGGTCACGAATTCGATTCTCCAAATATCATTGGACACATCAATCTCCCAGGACTACATATTCGGGACCCCGAATTGGAGAGTTTGGGTGAGATTTGTAGGCTTTTCTTCAACTTTAACTTGCAATCGATTTGAAAACTATTAGAGAATACAATTTCTTATATTTTAGCCTCAGAACCGGATCCAATAGAACTGCCTCCAATTCAAGGTCAGTTTGTACCGAACGAACCAAATTGTTTTTCACTTAAATATGCTTACTATTTGTTCCTTTGTGTCAGTGTAAATGTATTTATTAACAAAACTTTGATATATTGACTTCAGATGCTGATCCGGAACTTCTCCAAGAAGTACACATACCACCAGTCGTTAATATTCCGGGTGAGTTTAATTGAAGCTTTAACAATTGAAAACATAAACTCATTGACAATATCTGTTTTTCTATTAATCCTTCATTAATTGATAGTATTTCTTTTTAGAATTGCGAGTTGACGACGCAATTCAATAATAATATAATTTAACATAATTTTTTTCAAATGATTAAATTTAAAATCGATTGAAACCTAATACGCTAGTTTAAGTAAATATGCTAAATCATTATTAATGAATATGTCTAAATTTAGTAATGGTGCTAATTTTTGCAATAAAGAGCAGACTTATTATTTACATTACTATGGCTTTAAAGAATTTCTTTTAAAATAACCATCGTCAACTTATTGAACTGTTGCTTGTCTCATTATTGTAATTACTAATTATTATACATAATATCTCCATTTTATTTTTCAAACAAACAATACAGTTGTATGATCTAACAGCATTGTACATTATTATTTATAAAACGACATTTTATTGATGTCGCATTAGCCAAAGACGAAAGCTACTCAACACATCCTTGAAATGTGGCTAAAAATATTTATTTTTATTCTTGCACTGAAAAGTTTACTTTTCAGTTCGAGGAGAAAAAATCTAAAATCTTAATGTATTTGTAATTTAATAACATTATGAGGCAACAATAATAAGTGAACATTA
>JAYRBW010075072.1:0-25261 GCA_036023295.1 Invenusta paracnida | reverse complement strand
TCTTGCGCCGGTCTAGAGTGCTGCTGGAACATGAACCTCGACTTCCTGCGCTATCCAACTCTTGTCACTTTCGCAGTGGACCCCTGCCGTACGGCCATCACCTACGGCTTTGAAATGGAGAGTTACAATCGGAGTTTTGTGCAGCTCAATCTGGGTCACACCTATCGCAAGCAGATTGGACGGGCATTGTTTCTCAAGTATGTTAACTATCGTATTTCTTCAACTTAAAATATAATAGAAAATGGAAAAATATGGAAATTCGAATACTTTTGTAATGATTTTTGTTTTCTTTAAAAATGGTGCACTTACATTAGTGCATATATGTATACAATATTTAAAGTTTTACTTATATCAAATACGATATTTATTTGCTTTCATAAACAAATACATTAATTTCGTTTATATGCATGTCCCTATCTTTTATTGTCACCGAGTAAGTCAGTAATTCTAGAATTATCTATTAGCATGTATGGATGTTGCCATTTTTTACCATTATGGGTACTAACGCCGCCTTAAGATTCTGCATCATAAGAAACAGCCTCCCCCTCCCTTCTAAAACACTGCTAAATTCTGGAATACATGAATTAAAGTCGGGTCAAAGCAGGGTTCGAACCAGTAATTTCATATCCGTGGACAACCGCTCTACTGAATAAGTCAGTTTTAAATATCCATGCTCTGAAATCTCGGAGTGAACATAACTAATTCGGTAACGGTTGATTCAAGCATAGATTTACAGTGTTAGCCAAAATTTAACTGCCCATGATTCTTGCAAAACAAATTATATCTTTAAAATAATTCCCATTGCTAAACCTATGTCTATTATTAGAAATCATACATACATGTAGTAAGAGACAAAGAGACATAAACACACAAATAATATAGTATGTAACAACAATAAAATAGAATATAATTAACCTGTCTTCGAATCTAGAATTTAACAATCTGATCAAGCAGAATAGGCAAAACTAAACGATTAAACAATTGAGCTGTGAACATAAAAGAGCATAACTTATTACTCAACTTGACTAATTAAGTATTCAATATTCATACATTTATATCTCAAGAAGGAAATAATTATATATAAACATTGTTATCATAAGAGATATTAAAGCAGTTCCATAACAAACAATAAAATGAGTGGGACAAGTAAAATATGCTCCAACGGAATATGCTCATCATTAAAGAATTGGACTGTAGTATGACACTAGAACATAATTACAGATAAATAAAATATTTTACTTACTTGAAATAAAATAAAGATGTACATAGACTTACTTATTTTATGTAAATATATAGTCATTGCATTTTAAATAATTATCTTACTCGTGTATATAATGGTGTATTCTTTTCTTTTTCAATATTCAGTTATAACGCCAAAAAAACTCACGACAATCGTGAAATCGAGATCAACGTTGCTGTGGATCTATGCAATAATCAGAACAGCTGCCACGAAAACACGATTATTGACGACTATTACATACCTATTCCTCTTTGCCGTAACGACACCATCAACTGGCCTAGCGGTATAAAATGCATCATTCAATTTCTTACGAATTATATATACTGTTAGATGTAATTTAAAAGATTTGACTAATATAAATTAAATATTGAAAGAAAATATAATATATTTATTAAAATTCTTGATGTTTCAATTATACAAAACTTTACTCACATAAATGTATATAAATCGATAAACTATGTTTTATTCAATATCAATCTTTATATTGATAGTAGATATCACGGCAATTATTAAGTCAATAAAGTAATAATTTCTAGTACAAGATGGGTAAAAATGAAATAATACGTAATAATATTAATAAGTGAGACCATATAGCCGTATTAATATGATTTTAATTATAATTTTACTTCTAATGTATATATTAAATAACTACGTTATTACACAATTCTGTAAAACCTGAAAAGTTTGATTTTTCCAGATGAATTTGTTGTTTTTCGGCGCTGAAAAACCTTTTAAATTGTGAATTTCAATTATAGATCAATTGGTAGTCGATGGAACGCTTTACAACACAACCGGCGCCATCTTGTTGAATCTGCTCGGCTTTCAGTTGGATAGCGATCAAGTGGTCATCAAACAGGAGGCTTGTAACGGAACAGATCTTGAGCCAACAGATTGCCCCTATCTTGGAAACTTCACCTTTCCAAAGAATGCCCATTGCGTATATAATTCCGACTGTACTGGTAAGCAAAATTTATCTTTATATTTAATAATAATAAAAATTAAACAAAATATGGAACAATTCGTTAAACTTCTTTTTACTCCCAATATAAGTATTTTTGCATGTCAATATTTTTTTCTAATTTAAATATAAATCTATTCTATAATGAAATTATAAAAAGGTAGTTATTTATTTATAATCCAGATTTATATAATATTGCACTACCCATCAAAAATGAATGAGGAAATTCAAAATCACACATCTAAGCGTCTGGACAACTAGTCTTCGGAACTGGTAAACTAATTTATTTATAGTCGATTAATAGTGCTAAAAGAACACAATAAAAAAGGCAGAGTTTCTAATAATTAATGAAAAAATATAAACTCATGATTATTTTCAATATTCTTATTTGCCCATACAGTATAATAACTATAGGAATATTAACAACTATTTTGTATAGGAAATAAGTTTAGAATTAAGTATAATAAAGTATATCGAGAAACATTTATCTAAAAGTTCAGAATTTTATGCTTATTTTTATATGTATATTAATAGAAATTAAAGCAAGATTTTAGACAATATGTTTTCTAATGAAAATTGACAAAAAACATGGAACATATATTTTTAATCTATAGCTGTGATGGTTTCCTTTTTGAATAGTTTTTTTCTAGCAACGAAGTCTATATATTTTCATATTATGACATTGTGGTGACTTGGTAGCTGCGTCATCTACTTACATTATTTCTATCATTTAGTTAATTGTATTCGCTGTGTTCTTGCATGTTATATTAACGTTGTATGTTTGCTTGAATGCACTGATGCAGCTAACGGAGCACAATACACATCTCGGTTATTAACCTGTATTCTCTTACTTCTGGTAAATTCGTTATTCATTTGTGAGGAATTTAGCATTAAAATATGAAACCTACAACATTTATTTCAACATGTATTTCATGACTAAACATATTTTATATAATTTTTATTGCTTGCAAAATATATTCGACAAGTTTCGTCTAATATATCATCAGGAATAATAATATTCACTATAAGCTTATTTCAATAACAAATACTGAATACTAATTACATAAAAAATCTAATATGTATAAGAGAATAGAAGCTAAATAAAAGGCAGTGAAAAGCAATACTCGAATTTCTCGACAGTGAGTCATGCTATAAAATTCTAATGAAGAAATAGCGCTTTAAAGAAGTAACGCCAATGCCTATTCTCGCAACAGGTAAATTGGTACATAACACTATTTTAAAGCAAGAGGAACTTATTTATAACGGATATATGCTTTTTGGTATTACTGTATTTAATATTAATATTCTTGATGATGTCCATATAGGACGAAACTAATCGAGAATATTTTATTATGAACATGTAGGTATATCATGGCTTTTATCTGGTATTTTATTAATTATATTTTGAAAAATATTTCTCCTCTAACATACCTTTGATTTCCTTTTAACTAATTACCATTTCTATTATTTGAAATTATTCGGAGTATTTAGAATATTTGAATCATTGCTTTTTATATTTGTGCAAGTCAATGCAACATAACAATTCTTATTTCTAAATCCAGGTGTTCAGTGTTGTGTCACCGCCAACCTTGGCATGTTTGAGTGGTCATTTGGTGTGTCCTGGGCGTTAAATACCTGCACAATGAAACTGGAAGTTGAATTTGAGAGATGGTCCGTGGAGCAACCTCTTCTGGGCAACCTTGATACGTGGGACACCATACAATACCGGAACTTCAGCAAATCCGTCTCACTCGAGTAATAATCAAAAATAACTTTTTCTTGATAACATTTACCACAAATTTTATATATAACTTTGTATATTTTTATTTTATTTGGCAGATATTATGTCGGAAAGACAAACCATGCAAAGGAATTCGTAGCCGACTTGCGTCTGATAATCGCAGTTGACAACGTTCCCCGAACAGTGACCCAGCTTTTAGACAAGGTTCCCCTACTTCTGCCAGTGTGCACACAAAATGAGACGCTTCGACAACCGACCGAAGTTGACCGACAAAACGGTTTGGCAATTTATCTGCTCGGTGTGAGAGAACGTTTATTCAGTCAGGCTCAATGTCAGATCGTGCCCTGGATGCATCGCTGGAATGATACTCTAGTTGAAACTATTGAGATCCCCTGTCCCACTACACCGGCACCTCCACCGCAGATTACTACGGACTCAAATATTGACATGACAACTGAATCTCCGACTGAGCCGCCAGAGGAAATTTGCCACGAGAATCGAACCTATATAATTCCCCGTTCTGAGCACTGTACTGGTTACAATCTTACATTAGCCAATTCGTCTTCCGCGCACTGTGTATTCAGCGAAAAGTGCTTTGGAGTGGAATGCTGTCTGGATATCGATCTGGTATTGGTTAGAAGAGGATTTTCAGCCTCAGTTATGCTGGACCCTTGTAGCGATAAAATTGGATTTGCATTTGAGCAGTGGTCTTTCAACTCTACGTTGTCTACGTTTCAATTCGGCACAAATTATGACATTTCCCTTGGTCAAAAATTATCCGTATCTTTCTATATAATTCCCATTACGGAAACAGCCAATAAGACATTTGGTGAAATGCATATACCAGAGAAAGGGAAAACTGTTACAGATTACATGGTAATGTTATTTCCTAATTTATAAACAAATTAATTAGTATTTCTGTTGCCTGAAAAGTTATTCAATGACTATCATTCTAAAATTTCGTAAAACTAATTCTTTTGCATAATTGGATTTAACGTCGTACCTTAACGAGACTAAATGAAACAATAGAATGCATAATAATAATAAATGGAATATTATAAATTACTACTACCAAAATTATATTTATGAAAAATGACATAACGACATAAAGGCCTAGAAGTATAATGCAGAAAATTAAACACAATTGTGTAAATTGAAGACAATATAATTACTAACATCGAAGAAACCATTATTTAAATTACTTAAATTAGCTGTTTTGGTTTTTATATTCATATATATAACGTCTAGTTCTAGGGTTCAAATTACGATAAATAAGTTTTAGACGATTTAAAATCAATGGAAGGACTAGTGTTGAACTCAAGTATAAAAAGACAATTATGTAACATTCCAATTAACGATATAGAAATCTTGTGTTCAGAAGATTGTGTATTCAAATGTGTATTCTTGTGTGTTCAAATCTTGTGTATAGAAATCTTGTGCTGGAAATAGCATGGCCAGTGTCACAAAAATAAGCTTTGGGCACGTTTTACCATTTATACGATAAACTCTAACATTATTTTGATGTTTAGCGCGAGAATTGGAGGCCAAGTTAGATTTATGACTATTAGAATATTTAAAAATTAAACTAAAATTAAAGAATTTTAAAAAGTACCTATTACTAGAGAAATTTAAGGCAGGAGCGAAAGAAACGCAAATTATATATATATATTTTAAATTGTCATTTTATGATGGAAAGATGAAACTTTTGGCATTAGTGAGCGCTTTAAAAAGAATAGATTTTGGATAAGCAAGCTTCTCTAGAGAGGAGAAAATTTATTTAATTTATTCATCAAAGTTTTTAATGATTACAAACGTAAAGAGCACTAAGAAAGAGACCTTATGGAGCACAGATTTTAATGTTAACAGAATGAAACTAAAAATAATGAAGGTAAGAGTTTGAATGAGTTTATTTACAAAAGGCTTTAAATTTTAGGTTATTGGCAAACCTGGTTATAAGACCATAAAGAAAGGAAATAGAATTATTATTTTTCCATTCATGAGGGAATGTTAAAGAAGACGGAGAATTGAGAAAGGCGAGAAATGAATTAACACAGAATGAGGATGACACAACGCATAAATACATCATTGATATATCTAACCCAAAAGAAGGGTGGAAATCAGAGAAGTTTGAAATAAGTTCACTTTCAATTTGTTCGAGAAATGAATTAGCAAGGACAAGAGAAAACGGATTACCCATAGCAACACTAAATATTTGTTTATAAAAACGATAATTAAAAATAAATCTATATTTAGAGACGAGTTTTACCAATTCGCAAAAGTATTGTACACTAGTAGGAAAATTAGCATTCTTTTGGAGTTTACGCGATAAGGTTCTAAAATAGGATCAAGCTATTAGGATCATCAAATGAATTTTTATTCTTAATGACATAACGTTGAGTTTCAATAATTCGAAAACTTTGATGTATACTTCAAATACTTACCCAAAGTTTCTACAAAAAGTATCTACTCTATAGAATATATTAATATAGTCTAATATAAAGTATATAGTCTTATATAGAATATTTATATATATTTATAGGTGACCTATTCTGCCTATTTTACTGTGGACGGGTCCACTGGTTTCGATGGTATTACTCTGCTCAACAGGACTATAATTTCAGTTCCAACGCAGTGTCGAAGACCTTTCGACGGCCAATTTTTCAAAAATAAAACAGAAGATTCAGCTGGAGTTATACCATTCATGCATGATCGGTTAGTTGTGGAAAAATAAATCAGTTGAATTATTTATTTTATTCCCATATAAAAATCAATAGAGCATTAAGACCAGTGTTTTTATGTCCTAGAATGCCTATATGTGTTGAATTATGTGTTCCTTTAAAAGTTCAAAGTTTCCACTGAATTATACAATGGTATAGCAGTATATATCTGCTATATATGTACATATATACATATTTCAATTAATGTATCATCTCACCAAAGCTAATGACAATTTAATTTTAATTTTCTACTATTAAAATTTATATTAAGTAGGTATAGGAAACATATTTAGGATTTGTTTCCTTTACAGTATAAGAAAAATATTTAGGTATATATAGTTTCATAGTAACTCGAAGCTCATACATTAACACAAAATGATTTTATTGTTCTAAAATATTATACATTTTTGAAATGGTTAAATTTTTCTTCATTTAGAGATATGCATTTAAAAAACGTTAAACGAGTATATACCTGGGTGTGTGTATAGGAACAGTCGTTAATATTTTTTAATTGGTTTTGTACTTCATGTTATATTTTGGATGATCTTTAAAACCTTTTTTAATTCCTTTTTCGTTTACTGTTGCATTTCTAACCAACAAAATTATTTGTTAAATGCAGTTAAGCTTTTATATCTATAATAGTAGCTTTTTAAAACTGGATTCTCATTAATTAATTATTAAGTGTTTCATGGATATATCGAAACAAAGTATTGCAATGTATTATTTTCTGATAAATTAAAATGAAAAAATATTAAATTCATGGGTACAGATTAAACTAATTAATAAAGATACATTAATCATTTCCCTTATTAAAAAAATAAGGCCAAAATACTGAAAACATAGAACTTATATTCTAAGCTTTCAGAGATCTCTCTTTATAGTCAAAGAACTAAAAAATAAAAATTAGCAAACATGCAGGTAATCTCTGTGCACCTCATACTACCTGTTATGAACTGTTAAATATTTATTATTTTAATCCTTTGAGAATATATTTAGAAGTTAAAGAAATTAAAAACGGTTACTGCTATAGTAACGTAATTTCCATGATCACGCTATAACTCTGAAAATTACAAAAGAATAAAATATTTCAAAAATTAATTTCATAATAATTTTAATAATATATTAATATAATTTATTATATTAAATTTACATTTACATTTTATTTAATCTTAAATGCATATAAAAATTACTATGTTTCAATAATATAGACTAGGGATACATGAAAATGTATATCAATCAATAAAGTGCGAGTATATACCTATCCTGAATATATATATCCTGTATGTATAATGATAATAAATCATTATCAATTAACTGATACATAATTAAAAATTTATAAGAAAAGTACGTTCGCATTAATAGCTTTGTAAATTAGTTTTAATTCATTGAGGTCTATTTATAATATATATATACATTTGCATATGTTCATTGTTTTAAATATACAAAACATTTAAATAAATTTACAGATGAAAACTCTGCATTGGTAAATATTTTGTCTATCGTCTATATAGCTTTTCCTATGGATACGCGTCCTTTCATACGGATGATGTTGACATTGATTCACAACATACCCGCGTTCGACGGTCTATCCTGGAAGAGGATATAAATCCCTTTGAGAACACTGCTTTCAGTTCAAAAATATCCGAAAAAGACTCCGATCTCCTGGATAAAGCTATCGTCTGGGGAGCCTCAAATGCCGACTTGAATCGTTGGGCTGAAATGGATTTTAATGAGGTTAACAAGGAAATGACCCAAAAGATTGTGAAGGTATGATTATGAGAAATATTTATAAATGCTAAATTATTCTCTCTTATAACACTAACCATTTGTATAATGTCGTTTAAAAATTCAACAAAACACTAGATACAAATACAAATACAAGTATATTTATTCTCGAATTCTAAAGTAAAAATTAATATTTTTACAAATACAGACTTGTTATTAATTATTAGGGAATAGGTTCATTGTTGCAAATGTCAACGATTTTTTACGAAATAATTCTTATTGAATTTTCTCTTCCAAGTCCAATGGTCATGTTTAATATTCAGTGAAAATGCAATTTTTTAAGATTTCTTAATCTAAAGCCGACGGCAATATCTCTCCCTTTAGTACCTACGGAAGCTACTACTGAAAATTATCAAAATTTGAGCACAAAAGGTTTGTTATGCTCGATGAGTTGCTACTGTACTAACCTATGCTTAAAAAAATGGAATTATTGTCTTGCGCAACCAGTCAAAAAATAAGTCATTAACAAATTCTATAACATTTCTGTTATTTTTGTAAAAATTCATATTTTTAATAAAATAAAATAATACATCATTTAAATACATTTTAAAACAATATTAAAACACATAAATCATATTATAGTTTTCAAATACATTTAAATGCATCTATCAGACTTTTTATAAGTTTATGTGTTTCAAAATGTATAAAATGCTTGGAGAATTCAAATGATGAAAAAATTTCAAATAAAATAAATTTATAATCTTATCAAAATATGTATTTTCATAGAAATCGTCATATAATTTTTAATATGGAAGAATAGTAAAATGTTAATATCTCATTTTGTGACTGATTGTGCAATACAAGAAATACATATTTTTCAACCATTGGTTAGTAGCAATTCGTCAAGCATAACAAACCTTTTGTGCTCAAATGTTGATAAATTTTAGAAATAGCTCCCGTACTATATATCTAATATCCTGGAATTTTATAATTCAATATTAATATTTTTGTGCTACATAAATATTTGTATGTAGAGAATTTTTACATAAAAAATAATATGCACGTTTTGAAAAGTATGTACTTGTTTTTGATATGTGTATTCGTCTAAGTTTATTATTATAATAACTCAAATGGAATACTCTATTTCCCATTAAATTAAAATAGATAGTTAATCATTTATTTAGAAAAAATACATATATGAGGGTTTACACTGAAAATTACAGTTGAAATTATAACCCCCCTTAAATTTAATTATATTATATATCTAGGTACTATCAAATCATTGCAAACCTGGTATGCTTATACATTATGTTACTTTCATTATATTTAGTGCATATTTTAATATTCGCAACTAGTCATCTAGATAATTTACAATGTTTTTCTAATTTACATCTACTTGCAAATCTATATAATCCAAAGATAAACAAAACCTGATTTTAAAATTTAATAAATTTGAAATAAAATTTTTGAATATCGTTAAAACATCCAAATTACTTATAAATAAACGCAATTAGTTTTGTATGTGCATGCCTGTATCTTTATGCATTTTTAACTTATTATAAGTTCGATATAAACTGAGTTTGGTTTAATTCTAAATGTACTGCGCTTGGGAATAGTGTCATGATGGCATTAGATTTTTCATTTTATTTTCCCAATTAATATAAGAAAATGTTTGTTTTTTAAATCGAATATATTCTTTTAGATAATTGCGCAATAGTAGATAAATGTTTACGGAAAAATAACTAACAATTTTTACCCAGACACACCATTATTATGACTATCATGACTTGAGTACAGATGAAATATGCCGATCGAAATTATTAAAAATATAATAATATTTTTTGACAATAGACTTGCATTTAAAACCTTAAACGATATTTTCTAGAAATAGTTGAAGATATTAAACGATTTAATACATTTAATGGCATCTGCAATTAATACATTGAGCTAAAAGGAGTTTACTGAAAAGCATATTACATAATATACATTACCGAATCACTATTGTTACTTTTACCATTTGGGATGTAACCACTTGACTTATCAGAACAGAGATTATCAATTTGCAAAGTTTAGTTGCGGTATTTAGAAAAAAATGTTTCAGATGCCTTAAGCATATTATAATGAAAACTTACACCAGTGGTCAAAAGTTGTCTTTGCTAATCGATTAACATTCGTCGGTCGATGATTATGGTATTTGCATTGTACATGTAGTTTATAAGGGACCTAGTTCAATACTTTGTATAAAATACGAGTTTCATTTAGAGATGTTAAGATAAGTTGCAAATAAGATTTAGCAACTTCAAACTTTAGTAACTATCATAGAAATTGTAGTAGAAACATTTTAATTATATAGCAATAAAGAAAAATTCATCCGTGTACAAATAGACAGTGAATTTCTGAAAATTAATCTCAGCACCATTGACTTCCATATGTATGTGTTGGTTACAATATAGTTTGCTGCAGACAACAAAGTTGATATACCCCCCAAAGACCTACCACAAGAGGACAGCATGCTCGACAAGTTGGCTCAGAATGCTGATGATAGCAACCGGTATACACTTCGCAACAGTCCCGCCCGAACGCTCAATCCGCAAACTGGATGGAGTCCGAAATTCCGACTCACGATTGGAGGTAAACTTTTCAACTCCTCTTGGTCTATTTAAAGATGTGATTATGTAGTGTGCTTTCTTTATTTATTGGACATTAAGTTCAGTATATAGTTGAGCAAGGTATAGACATATATGTAGATACACACCTATACAATAGGTCAGTTTACAATCTCGTTTTAGTTCGGTTCATTTAGTTTTAGTTGATTTGAAAAATACAACTGACTACTAATTTCATCATTCCTCCTATCAAATTACGAGAGATGACCTACTTTTCTAATCGAACTGAAAGTGAGAACTAAATTTTCTAAACGGTGTAGACATCGGAGCCACGCAGAAAAGTAACGAGCATCGAAGTAATTGAAAGTCAAATCAGTTTGACTGAGTTTGACAGCGCTTCCATTTGGTTTAACTACAGCAATACTGGTAATGCGGAAATTCTCTCTATATATTTAGTTAGGAAAAATTATCCAACAAGCAGGTGGTTAAACTTTTCTTACTGAAACTCGAGTTCACACTTTCAGTTGTTAAATGAACTTAAATATTATATTTATCTTTATCTTTATATGAGTATATACATTTATTCGCTTGTTTATATATTTTCCTTATAATAATTTTAAACTTTACAAATACGAACAACAGCTTTTGATGTTTTTATTAATTGTCGTAACCAGTATCTTACTGTCCTGTTAGTTCCAGCGTTTTCCTTTCATTTCCATGATCTCTGCTTATAATTATGATACGACTACCGATAAAAAATTATTTGAATGGAGCAGGATGTCTACTGGACTTTATATATAATCGGAGAAGGGAAATGCTGACAGAAACGCATATCAAATATTTAAATTAGAAAAACACTATCTATCCCGGTACCCCTGTATCCACACAATTGGTTTTATTTTTTAAGAAGTAAAAAGTATAATAATTAAATATTTTACATAGTAACTGAGATACTTTACTTTTTATTGGTTCTCACTAAATTTATATTTACGCTCCCGTCTGTTAGGAACTATACTAAGAGTAACTAATTGGCACAGGTTTTTGCCCGAATTCAGCACATGTAACTTAGTTACTAGTTCGTTGTGATCTAAAAGAAACTGCTGGATTTGAAAAGTGGGTAGCTAGGTCAGCCATTGTACTTTACTACTGCGCAAATCACGCTTGTAACTAAACCTGTAAATAGAATCGATTACATTTATCGATAAAATGGAAACTTAAATTTAAAATTTAAAAAATAAAACATAGTATTATTATTATAAATTAAAATATGAAATCCATTTATTTAGTTAATAAATTAAAATGTGAAATATAGCCCTAATTTTATAAACTATCAATATTATATAACTTTTTTCGAAGAATTCAAATCCATTAAATTTGTTTTAAAACATAGAGATATAAAAATATTTTTCATTTTATGTGCAACTGAAAATATGTTATTTTGCATTGAAATAGTGTATTTTATGTAAGCGCGTTCAAACGAAGTTAAACGCAGTCAACAGAATTTGTTTAACTAAAGCAATATAGTGATTTCTGCGATAAGTCACCAGTATCATCGGCGCGGCACAAATCTGTAGTTAAACGTCTTTTAAACTAACTGAACTGAACTGAAAAGAACTGAATTGAAACCTAACTGATACCGTTTGCGAACTGACCTAATAATTATAAGCATAAAATAAACTCATTAAGCATAATTACTGAGTACAATTCTTACTAAATATCACAATACAGTTTATAAAATTTATTTTATTTTTTTTAGATGTGCAAAATGTTTTCAAATTATTAATGATGGGTAAACAAATATCAGATGAAAAATTATGAGATTCATAAAATTGATGGCCATAAAGTCACACTAAAATTGCTTAAGGAAACTTAAGGAAACTTGAGGAACTCATTTATCAAGTAAATAGAAATAGTTTTTTACAAAGATTTAAATGGAGAAATTACGTCAAACAATAAAACAAGATAAAAAGCTTTTCTAGTTAAAATCTACTTCTTACTAATGTTTTATATATATTTCATACATTTTCTTGTGAATAAATATGGCAATTATATAATCAATATAAATTTTATTTTTATTGTAATTAATAGCTAAATTTTATGAACTCATATAACAATTTTCATTTTTATTTTCATTTGATAAACGACCAAAATTTATATTTAGTACAATATTACTTAATACTTTTAAACTTCTAATAGTATAATGTAATTATACTTAATACCTACAGTATAATACGCTCTGATATTTTACACGGATTAAATTTTAATAATTCTTTATTAGATCCATTTTTAAGAATCTTCTCAGTAATATAATTTTTTAAGTTAGTATATGTAAATACTTCATACGAAATACGTGCACGTAGACTTCAAAATTTAAACATTAGCAAATCGTAGTACACACTTAAATTAATACTTATAAGACTTTTAACAATTAATAGCAGATATATGCCAAATTTTAAATTTGAGTAAAATTTAGAATACAATAAAAAATATTTATGCTCATTTTGCCCGTTATATTAAAATTGATAGATATTAAACAAATCGATATTTGTATTAGTAGTCAATTTTACTAATATAATAATTGATATAATTATAATATATACTTTTAAGTTAAACGTTGATGGAATAGTTATAATTATAATTATAAAGTTTGTCTCTTGTACGAGTATAAATTACATTCATTGTTAATAAATTATGCATACAATATGGTTTTAAATATTTTATTCAGAATCATTATTAAATGCTATTTAATGAATAACACACTATAACTAAAATATTAAAATCAAGCCATATACACAAAACATGAAAAATATACTTATTTAATCAGTTTTAAATTTATATAAAGCATGTATATTTAAATTAAAACAAACCGAGAAATGATTTCGTATTTGTGTCGAGTAATTTGAATACATGTCATCCGCTATAATTACAAACCACATTTTTTTATTTTAATAAACATTAATGACGTTATTAATATCCAATCACGAAATTTTCAGGACTTTCCAAAAACGAATCAATATATCTTGGAATGAAATTAATCAAAGCGGATTTAGAACGTCGCCTTACCGAAAAAAGTGTAGATGGCTTTGGCGGTTCGAAATACATCGTGGGGAAAGGTCTGTCCACAAAGGCAATTGAGGAGCTGGCCTTGATATTAGCCAACATGTCCATTGGTGACCTCCATTCCATAGTGGACAGGAAAAATATTGATCCATCAGATATTTACTTCATCGTCCATGATCTGTGTGTTGTTGCCTCTACTATGGTACGTATTTTAATTACATTGTTTATAATTCGTCTTATTATACGATAATCAAACATTCTATACATTTGCATCTCATTAATTAATATATAGTTATTGACAAAAGCTCCTCAACTTAAAGTCAATCACTTTTTATTTTTTTAAAGAAGGAAATAAACCAACAGCAATAACTTAAACAATACTATAAATATATTTCTAATGATCAGGTGGATGAATTTCTGCAAGCAGTGGCCAATGGTCAGTTCAGTAATATGGCCGAATCGATGTCGTTCCCAATTAAAGGAAGCTTCGAATTTCCTCCAATCAGCCAAACATTTGCATCTTACTCATATCAGACTATCGTTGGAGGGATTATTTTCATATCAATGGGTATGTGTTCCACCCATAAATAAAGATAGAATATAGGAGCTATATATAGACCATGTTATCATCTGCTGCAAACCATGTTACACTTTTTCATTATAATATATTACAAGATGAATTAGAAAAATGTCTGTTTATCGATCAGTTATATATAAACTGATAATGATAAGCATAATGAATGTTTATAGAATTAATAATATTGTCTTATTATTTGAGAATAGAATGCATTGCCTTTTTAACTGTAATATTCCACTATTTTTATGAAAATTTATTTTCCTTTAAACCTTGTAGATGGTTCCACATATATACGGTGGTTCGTAATTTTATGTATAAGTATTATTTGGAAAAATAAATGATGAGTTTCGAAGTTATATTTCAGAATACTTTTTGCTATATGTATTACTTGATTTGGCATATATACAATAATGTATAATAATTTATCATGTTGCAATGCATCTATAATTTTAAATGAGACTAATGAATACATTGAAATACAAATGAATTACAATTAATTTTAGGTTTTGAAGTTCAGGGAAGACTTGGATTTGGTGCAACAGTTGGGTTTGATCTACTCACATTCAGAATGACATTAACAGGAATTCCAAAATTTTCCGTTGTGGTAAGATTATTTTTTTATTGAAAGTGTAATGATGTTCTCGCTTATAGTCTACTACGTTTAACATCATGTGTAATTAGACCATGTATATATCGTATATATTACAAGCCCTTGAATTTTATATTCCTTAACAAATGTTTTAAATTTTTATTTGAAAATACTACTACAAAGATACTAACGTTATTAATTTGTAACCATATGTATAGCAGTTATAAAAATATAGTAGTTTGTAATTAAATAGTAATATACGAATATATTTTGAATATAAGGAATAATTTGATTCATCCTTAAATTTATTAATTCGTAGATTATTATTTGTAATATTTCTAAAAAAGCTTATTGAGATTTAGATATTTTCAAATTATATATATTTAACTTCACTTATTTGAAATATACATTAAAAAAATAATTATTTGTAATTAAGGTATATTATGTATGATACAAGAATGTTATGGAACTTTTTGTTTGATTTTAATTGCTACTTTTAACATTTCATTTTATATTATTCTTCATATTAGTTTGTGGTTTAAATTTTAATTAAACGCTAATTCGTTACAGTATGTTTTAAAAGTCACAGATATTAAATGATATATTGAACTCTAAATTGATAAATTTTAGATCAGAAAAATATCTCATGAAGTAATTGTACCACCTTTATTTTATTTAAGTTTTCTATATTTTTGCATAGTTCGTTTTTAAAATCAATATCAATTTTGTTAATATTATTTGTCTGATACAATTTTTGCTAAACATATTTTAAATCATCAAAGTTATATTTTTAAACTCTAAAATAATTAATCATTGACTTTTTTAAAGTTTTGGATCAAATTGATGATATAATTAAATATCAATGTTTAAAACAAACTATAATAATCGGGTATTTAATGTTTGTTTTGGGACAGGTGGAAGGACAATTGGCTATCGGATTAATTCTCTACGCTGAAATCATCCTAGAAGCTTCTCTTCTCGATATTTCCTTCCCAGCTACCGGTGATATCGCCTTCAACAAGTTCCCACTGGATGTTGGTATGAAACTTGATGTCGTCCTCATTCCCATCACAATAAAACTCAGCGCTGCTGTCACTATCAGAATTGAACTCTTTATGATCAAATTCAGGTAAAAGTGAACTTTTGATCAATATTAAAGTACGTCAGTAACTATACAAAATAAATAAAAAGGATAAAAGTATAAGACGTGCTTGTTAAATATAACTCCCATAATATGAAACAAAACCAAAGCCATAAAAATACTAGAAAGATGTATTGTCAATTAAAATAATCTATTTTCCTTGTTATTATATATCTGCGCTGCATAATGTTTTTTTAAGTGAGTTTTAATAGATTTTTGTTTTCAAAATAAATTTACATAATCCTATAACAAAAAACAAATTGTAAATTATCATTAGATAAAGTAAAAGTATTCATATGAGGCAAAAATTGATATCCATTATTGTTCCTTGAAATCTATTCGTAAAAGAGAATTAGGCAATATTACAATTCGAAGATATTACTGTATATTATATATACATTCTAAATTTTTTAATTATTATTCTTATACGTATATTAGAATTTGTGACAATTTGACATATACGTCTATATTCCTTCACTAAGTGTTTATAGCTTCGTCTTCAAAATATATTTAATTATATCTATCATGATAATTTTATTCGTTAATTATTATTGTCATAAACTAATAATATATAAGATATGTCACTCAAAAATATACATTACATTATATAAGGTAAATGTTTTATTAATGCATTATTTTGTAATGGAGATTGCCAAATTGTTATCGGAAACTTTGATTCAATTCAATTAGGTAAAATACCGAAGTCTGGTAAATCGTACACTGCATCAGGCTATTCAAATAAAAATAATACACATAACATTAAAATGTTATAGTATATATAGTAAGGTGTGGAGCAAATGTAGTATGAAATTTTTATTAATAATTCTGTAAATTTTGTAAAGGTAAAATAAGGAATAAAACACGAAAATTTCAACAAAATTAACATAGTGACAACTCTTATCATTCTTGTTCAATGGTAATTAAATATCTCTCTATTTCTATCTATATTATAATAACTATTATTCGTATACATCATTTGTCTAAAAAGGTTTAATGGGAAATATGTTGAATTATGTAATGTGTCCTGTTTTTCAGAAAGGTTCTATTCAAGGGTACAATATTTAAATACACAGCTCCCACAATTCACAAAAATATATTCGACATACACACTCAAGACAAGGACAAGACTCCCCCTGTGATTAAACAAGTTGAAACGGAAAATATATTAGTATGTATTGATTTCATACCTTGAATGAACGTATTATCAATTTGTATTAAATAAATTAAATATCTAAATTAAAATGTAATAAATTGTAAACGTTTACGTCATGAGATTAAAAAATACAAATTCGTGTATAGGTATAGATAATGGAGCAAATCTTAAAGTGCAAAACAAAAGATAAAGAAAGGCTTTTAAAGTAATATTTGTATTACTCAAACTTTAAATAAAATATGAAGAAGAAGAGAAGAAAAGAAAATAACAATGGACTTTTGCCCATTTTAGAAAATATATTCTTATGTTATCTGTAAGTATTTATATATATTTAAAAGACAGATATGTTTTAGCTTTCTAATCAGGAATAGATCTAATATATATATATATATATATATAGGACTATAATATAAGTAGTCAATGAGAGAAGTATCTAATTGCATAGATTTTTTGTGTATTTTCTAGAGTTACAAAAAAGGCGGCGTCAATTATCCAAAAGAAACTACTCATTGTAAAATATTTCAATTGATTGGTCGTGATGTAACAGAACCTGCCTACCAATTAGAACTGTCCGCCGACGATGACGTCAGCGACGTTTCGATAACCTATTCTGTGGGAACTGTGAAAGGCGGGTCAGATGTTGTACTTAATGCTATGTTCAAAGGACCATCAGCGGAGATATCAGAGGTATGCATTGGTCAAATTTAAAGAAGTCTACCCAAATAACTCGCCAAGTGATTTCAAGTTTAATGTATCTTTCTGCGTTTAGTCACTAGTATCCGGACGTCCACTTTACTTCACAATGACAGCGAAGAACAATCAAGGCGATGCAGCGTATGCCACTTGCTTCCTTCAAAATTATGATATCACACCTCCTCCCGCCCGCGTGACAGGAGATTTCGTTACCACCAGCAATGATCAATTGTTAGCGGCTGATATTAAGACAGCAGATAACACTGAGATAATCAGATCACAACTGTGTAAGAACATTAAATATAATCTATTGAAATGAAATAATTTAATTTAATTTTAATTATATTAAGCTGTAAGCAAACTGATTATGTGCCAAACAAATGAAAATATAATAATTTATTTAAATCAATGTTTCATTTTATGTAATATCTATGCTAGACATATTTATTTAACTATTATAAAATAGATCTAATAGATAAAAATATTAATTTTGTTACCTGTATACAGGTAATACTTCGAATATACATCGTTATAAGCAATATATCGAATACTTAATAACATACCCTTAAACACAAGATTGACGATAGTAAAAAAAATTAAATCGTTTCACACTATACCTTATTTTCTGAACATCAGAAAACATTTCAAAGTTAGATTAGATATTTTATTTATTTAAAATGTATGCTAATATGTTAAATCAATACATAAAGCTTAACTTAAATACATAAAATGGCTAAATATACATACCTTATAAGTATATTGTCTAATTTATCTTTATAACTATTATTACTTTAAGGTCTATATATATATACCTATATGTCTATAACATAAAACAAATATCGATTATATTATTACATATACACATATTTTTTATACTTTTAAACTCAAATATAATTTTGAAATAATCATTCAATAGAAATTATATCGCTATTTTTAGCTGTTGGTCATGGAATGGGTCTTTATGGTGATTCTCTTGTGGCCTGGTACGAGACAAAATTAATTAAAGGACTCAGTGGAAAGGACTGCATAGCTGGTAAATGTACATTTTTATTCTATTGTTAGTATATCGAAACGGTTGTTAATAGAGATTCATATAATGTAATCAGTAAACTAGTATACCTAAAACAATTATAATATTTGGAGAAACGTATGTTTTTATCTTTACTAATATACTAGTATGCATCCGAATACCAATACTAATAATATACATATATGCATTTTCCTAACTAACCTTAATATTATTACTAAGAATGCTTTATCTACTAGTAAATTAATAAACAATACAAGATGCATTAATTAATAATGAAACAAAAATTTCTTAATTTAACGCCGTCACGACATGCCCAATAGATATATTATTCAGAGACAAAACTCAGTCTATATAATAAATATGTTGAATTGTTAAAAATAATATATACTTATATATATTGTATATATATATATTGTATATATATTGTATATATAATGTATATACAAACATGCACATACCCCATCAATGTATTAGTGGCACATATACCTCATTTATAAATAAATTAAATAATAAATTACATAAAAAATTAAAGTTAGGAACTACCGAGGATTAGCCGCGAAACTATTTAATAGTGTGGATAGACTGCCAAACAACAGTATTACGTACAGCAGTATTAATATAGTAGAAAGGTGTGTATATTCCTTGGCAGCATAGTAATTAATAAAAACAGAAATAAGCCGGAGCTGCAAAATAGATCTTATATTTAACCAAAATGTTCGCTGTAAGACAGCCTCGTCAGGGGTACATCCGAGAAAGCTTTTGAGAGATAGCATATTAAATACATACAACGCAGCGTATAGTGATTGCATCACCAGATTATCTTAACATAGCTTATATGAGAGTTTAGTGTGCAGGAGCGGAGGTAGGAAGATTGATATGTAAAGCATGAACAGAAAATTAGAAGACAGAACAAAGGTTAGCATATATATTCTTAAGAGAATGACACTTGTAAGTATAGTGTACCAGTTAATATGGAAGGAAACCTCAACACAGACCCTTCCCTCTATGCAGTAGAAACCTTCTTATCCAAGATTTCCAACCACGAGTTATGTCAAGGTTCCCGCACGTTCCAACAGAAATCTTGAAGCTACTCTAGTTCTCTGCCATGCAGGACTTATCAGCATTATGAGATCCACACCAGACAGTGCCTTCAAACACAACATAACCCAGACTGAAAAAGAAGCAATCAGAGGCCTTAAGTCAAAAAACATCACTTATTTACCAAGCGACAAAGGTGGAGAATTCTGCGCTATTTGTAATACAGCATACAATAAAGCGGCTTTAGCGCATTTAAGGGACACCACCACTTACCAGAAATACAAAACCTCGGCCACAACAGTTGAAACGAGAATACACCGGATTTGGACGACCACCTGTAACGCGCGCGGGGATGTGAGCATCGTTACAGTGCTCACATCTCCGCGCGCGTCAGAAAGAATTTGACCACCTAATAAAAATGCACAAAAAAGGAAAAAAATATCAAAATCAGGCCTATTATCGCCAACACAAACGGACCCACAACGAAAATTGCTTGGTTTCTCTCAGTACTTCTGAAGCCGCTTTTGGGAACAATAACTGTCCACCTTGAAAGCAGCTGGAATCTGATAAATTATATTAAACAACTCAATCCAAACACAACCAGTTTGCTTAATTACTCATTCAGCCTCGACGTCGTAGCGCTCTACACATCCATACGGACGACGCCATCAAAGTAGTCTGCGACAAGCTTCTAGCCACCAATTTCTCCTTCGGAGATCTAAGAACGCACCATCTGAGAATATTGATGAAAATGAGTGTCCTCGATAACACTTTCTTCTCCTTTAATGCAATATTCTACAAATAAATCTCTGGACTAGCCATGGGCTCAAGTTTGTCCGGAATTCTCGCCATAAACTTCATGGACGGCATCAAAAGGCCTGCTGTCAGCATCAGCAACCTGGGGATCTACAGAGGTATGTCGATGATATATTTGTCCTCACCGCAAACCGCCATGAAGCATTAACGTAAGCTATGTTAATATAATCTGGTGATGCAACACTATACGCTGCGTTGTATTTCATATGCTACTTCTCAAAAGCTTTCTCGGATGTACTCCTTACGAAAATTATAGCGAAAATTTGGGTTAAATATATATCATCTATTTTGCAGTTCCGGTTTATTTCTGGTTTTCAGTATTAATATATTTTAATGAATACATACTTTAAGACTATTAAAAAGCTTACATAAATACTCCTAGTTATCATATTCAAATGTACATTTAATACATGCTATAAACATGCAAGATTACAACGAACCACTATGGTATATAGATACATAATAAATATACAGTCAATAAACAAATTTATTATAAACTGCATATTAAAATTATTTGTTTACCTTCTTCCCAAAACAGGCAGTCACAATCTCCTCAACGACTTCGGACCTCCGCAAGAAGGCCGCCTTCCAGTTGGCGTGGCCCATCGTGTCACCAATGTTCTCACAGCATTTGCCTGTGCTCAGGAGTGCTGTCGTCTTGAAGGTCGCACCAGTCTCCGATGTCAAGCCTTCAACTACGACTCAGCAAAGGATGTCTGTGAACTTCTCGATCGGTTCCTCTTCCACGGAGTCAAACTTCACAACAGCCAGGGATACTCTTACTATGAACGACTGGCTGTGGGTCATTCGACTCGCTTCTTTGAGTCAGGACTTCAGTTATACCACGATCAAACCTACTATGTCAACCTCTTTTTGAAGAACTATTTGCTCTACAAGAATTTTATCCACTCACTGTAAGTATTTATAGTCAGAAAATGTATTTATTTAATTATTGGGTTATATAATTTTTACTGTATAGAGTATTAGCTTTTGAATTTTGATATATATATATATATAACTTTAAATAGAACGTTAAATTTTATATAGAACTTTATCCAAAAATATGTTAAGTTTTAACAGAAGATTCTTAAGATTCCATATCTAAACAGCTCAACCTATTTTGTTTGAATAATTAATCATTACTTTCATAATATACCTTTTAATAGTTTAATGTAAGTTTAATGTATGAGTTTTGTATTAACAAATTATTCTTTAGTTACATTAAATGAAAACTCATAGTATGTGTTTCAATCAAATACCTTTTCTCCGTTTCTCCGCAGAGCGATTAAAACAGATTTCACAGTTCCTGAACCTGGCTTTTTGGCAAACATATATCAGGATAATGTTCTTAAAGATATCTGTCGAAATTTTACCATGAAGACGCACTGGGACCTTTGTGGATCAACAGAATATGGCAAGGAGACACAGGTGGTGGCAGTAAAACACGAAACACGTTTAAAAAATCATCGCATTATTGTGGATGGTCGAGGATCAGGAACTGTCTTCAATGGAGACAACAGGCAGATGGAAGATGTTCGCTGGACTAAATCGAACAATTTCATTGAATGTAAGAAGTTTATCTTTTTCACGGTTAGATAAACATGTGTATTTAATTAATAGATGTGTGTTGCTGATATAGTTGAAAGAAAATTATTCATTGATTAAGATTTTAATAATGTCACGAATTGGCATTCTCTGTTTTAACTTTTCAAATTCAATAAAGCACAAATGACTTATTTATTTACAAATGCTTAAAATGTTTTCACAAAAAGATATCATAACTTAATATAAATTAATTATTTATTCATTTGAAATAATATCAATTAGAATAATATTTTGATTAACGAATTATAACGCATACGCTATACTATGATGAGATGTCGCATGGCATTACGTGAAAATATATGTTAAGTAAATTACATGATGACACATAACGGAAATATAATATAAATTTGAACCTACACAATTATCTTCAAGATATAATTCAAAATATTATGTCGAACTTTCAAATCTATACCTCTTAAAATGTATATGAATGAAGAGATAATTCACACCAAGAAATATCCAATCAGGTTTCAACAAACTGATTAAACTGGTTTTGATAACTGGTAACAAAAGTTATCACAATAAGTGAGAATGCAAAGATTTAAATTGAAAGGAAAGGAAAGCCGTCACAATCAAATCTACTAATTTCCTACAACAGCTTTTAGTATTTATAATGCACCAAGTTCAATTTTAACTTCTCAAGGGTCTTTAATGAATGCACGTAATTTACCCTAATAGGGCTACTTCGAGTCAAAAATAAAACATTATTATGACTTGTTCGTTTCTTTATGAACCGGTTTAAAAGTTATTCAAAAATTTTTAAAAGTTTGCGTTGTTTTTTTCGACTAATTTATGTTAATTTTAAAATATTGTTTTTAATATCTATTAATAGAAGAATGTGTTACTTATAAATCTTTATAGCTCCGAAAGTAATTCATGGATATTCAACAATTTCATTTTGTGTTAGTTTTTATTTATCTTAATACATAATAATTTATAAAATATGTCATTGTTGTTTTATGCAGTCCACTGGCAAGGCATCCGAGACAACGAGACTGGAATCTCGCTCTATCAGTACTGCGTGGGAACCTCGATCCTGTCCTGCGACATTAGTGGCACCTATCAAGACCCCCACAGTCACCTCTACGACAGGTCTGCCATGACAACCACAGGACGCCTTTTCCCGATCCCGGGCTATCCTAATGGTGTGCCCGATGGCGAGTATTTCGTTACACTGCGGGCCCTCAACAACGTTCAAATGGGTGGTTTGTTGGCCCTCACTGTGGGTCATTATCGGGCCTACACTATTGACACAACACCGCCCTTCGTTCATGAACTCACCAATATTAACTATGATGACGACAACTTCACAGTTTCAGCGAGATACAATTTCTCGTGAGTTTCTTTAAGTTACATTTTTTCTTCTAGCATGAGTTCACAAAAATTAGGAATTATGGAAAAACGTTCTAAATATTATATACAAAAGCTGGTTCTCTCATAGCATTTTAGTAAAATTGCAATAAATCCGGTGATACTGTAAATTATTAAGAATATAAATTATCTAGTACCAAATTGAATGTATCAGTAATGTATATTTTACGTTTTACAACCATATCGTGTATGTATCACTATTTATAAATATGTACTATAACCAGAAAATAATTTTAATACATATTTCAGTGATCCAGAATCCGGGATCAGAGAATACGATGTTGGAATTGGTCTGACGGCTCATGATGTTAAAATTAAACCATTCGAGCGTATGTCATTTAAAGGTTTGTTTTAAAACTGTTTTTATTATTTGCTTAAAAAATTATTCTGCATAAATTAAAGTTCAGTTAATTCTCCATATTCCTTTCACATTGGAAAGAAATACACATAAAATACACACAATTTCAAATTTTAAACAATATATTTGCATGGAATTACGTCAATTCCCTACAAGAAACTGTGGCGCATCAAAAGTAATTAGGCAACGATTTATTTTCTTGCTGTATACATACATTCCTTGGATGGGTACATCTTCAGGTTCGCATTACTTCCACGACAAAAACTACATGTTCTCAGGAGATCTCTCATTCGTTGTTCATCTGCCTAATGGCAAGCCGAGTTGGCTGCGTCTCCGAGCGATAAATAATGTGGACCTATCAACTTCGGAAACTGGAGATCGACCAATCTTTGTAGATTTGAGTCCACCACTGGCTGGGGAAGTCTTTGACGGTGAAAAGTTGCGCATCAGCGAAATTTACGTCGGGAAAGCAGAAAAGGTAGTAACTATCTGCTATTGCTAAAATAATTATTGAGAAAAGCTATAAATTTACCATCTTTTAATCAATTGTTTAAATTAAACTTGATTTAGTGATTATATTCATATATTTTTAGCTTGTTATATTATCGAGAACATTAATATATTCATATTGTTTGTCCTTTTAACAATAAGTAGGTAACTTAAAATTATTCGTTTTATACAAACGTTCATAATGTCTTTCAGATGTACTCCAATATTAAAATATATAACATATTTCTTAGTATAACGATAAATGGATTTACTTAAATATATTTTTTTATCGCCAAAAATGGCAAAAAGCTGGTTAGCTACAGACAATTTTAAAAGATATAAATTCATTCAAAC
>JAYRBW010075061.1:0-25269 GCA_036023295.1 Invenusta paracnida | reverse complement strand
CCCCCCCTCCTTGTTCTCGAAACGCACCTTCCCTACTACTACAGGGAAATTTTGCTATAGCTTTGTCAACTTAAATAAATAGCCATCTAAAACACAGAAACTGTGTAAGTAAAATAGTAAAACAATAATCTGGTAAGGTAAAAGCAAATAACTAAAAATACAGTAAGTGATTCTTAAACGTAGATAATACGAGTTTGGAGAATTAGATTAAAATATTAATGGAGACGAGCCTTCACATTGATTAATTGGATAATTTAAAAATCTCTTCACTTGTGATTCATGTGCAAAGTGGGCCAATTTTCGTAATGGATAATATAGCTTAGTAGAGACTATAAATCAGAGCCGTGATCAATGAGATGTTTATATACAAAGAATTAATACAAGTAGCATGTTCAGAAACTCTGCATTTAATAATGAGATAAATCTGTCCGGACGCTTTATGTGGTTCTTTAGCCATTGGAGATGGATGTGAATGCATCTTCCCGAGATGTTTAAGATAGGTCGGCAATGGAGGAATCTATTTGGGTGTTAAGAGCGCCTGACAGTTTACCCAAGGGGGGTTTGGAGTCCATGTAGCACTTATATCTGCAAGGGCGCTATGTCTAAATTATATTGAATAAATGTTGTAGCATTCGGAGAATGGCAATGGGCTCGGCGTAGTTGTTGGATGTGTATGCGCCTAATGGATTACTAAACGTCTTTCGGAATCGATATTGTGGTATTATATGGCAGAGTCATCAGTCCATATATGTATAGATGTCCATATAAAGATTGGGTATTTTTTATTTGTATTTATATTTATATTTATTGAAAATTGGGTATTTTTTAGTTGTATTTATTGAAAGTACAAACCAACGAGCATTAAAACTCATGATCAAGTGGTGTTCAAATTGAGATAGTTTCGTGTAGGTGATATAAGTAATACAGGGTCAGTGATATAGGTAATACAGTGTTATTTTGTATGTCGGACGACACATCGAGCCCACCGCTATTCTTCAATTTTCAATCTGGCCCAAGGAGTTATTGGATCTCCTTTTGATGTTGAAAGAGTGATTGGTCCGAGTCGTCGAGGCAAAGGTAGCGGGTTAACTAGCGGGTTCTCTGTTCTTTGAAATTTTCACGGCTAGAGGGGCACAATGCTGCAGTCTTCGGGTCCAAAGATTCGTCTATTTCAGCCTATCCAACAACGGCGTGCTGGAGGTTAAACTGGGCACACCCAAAACAGTTCTGGCGGCGAAATTATGTGTGCTTTCCAGTCGTTGAAGAGAAGTGGGTCCATCTTCCCTTCAAACCATGTAAACCATGAATAGGAGTTTTGTGAGCCCTTTCAGAGTTCGATTTGTTGCCAACCTTGGTTATTTGCTTTCTGAATAAGTTGAATAAGCTGAACCAGTTGAATTTGACGTTGTTCAGTCGTAATAAACTCAAAATCATAGAAAATAAGTTCACTCCAAACGTCATATTATTGGCACACAAAAACATCCATAAGCACTTCTCTATAACCCCAACAAGCTTACTACCAACGTTGAATGCATTACTCATAATAAAGCTCCTTATGTTAACTGACTTAACGTCTCTTGATTTCTTTTTATTCGGCTACATTAAGGATACAGTGTTTGCTAGAAATCTCTGCATGTATTGGATGAACTATTATTGATAGTGTCAAAAATATCCCACGGAACTTATTAATAATGTATTTCAGTACATACGTCGTCATGTTGATATATATGTACAATATGGTGGCCAACAGTTTCAACACCTCTAATCATTGTTGATGCTTTTAATTGTTTTTTGGATAGTGTAATTCTTTAAACCTACATACATTTTAATAAAAAATGTAATTAATACTTTAGAGCTATTACAATCAAGACACCTTTTAAATTGAACACCCTGTATATAGACATACACATTATTGTTAACAATATTAAAAAAATCTCAAATTACTTATTTAATGGATATGAAGGCCCATCTCTTATCATAGCTTAATTTGATTCTTCAAACTTTACATATATCTTAGCTTCACTTATTTTATTTTTAATTTGCTTAATTGCGTAACCATCTCCATAACCAGTTTTATAAATATTTTACTCTTTTACTTACCCTTATTTTTGTTACCCCCGTTTAGATTGCTAGTTATTCAAGTTATATTTTTTGCTTTGGTAAATGTGATTGTTATTAAGCGTAATTATTCCAATGATTTCAATGGTTTCAATGATAATATAATTAATTGTGCCCATATTTCTAACATATATATAATTAAATATTTTTTATTATATAGTAAATGAGCTTATACTTTAATGCCCAATAATATAAGCGAATGAAATATTTTTGTTAAATACATTTGTACCGTTGATAAATTTATGTGAGATCAATTCTTCCCAATAGGTGATGAAGTGGAGTAAACTCATCGTAATAGACGCGATCTAATAGAAAATTTTTGTTAACAATCCAAATTGTATATTGTGATAAATAAAAAAATAATAATAATAAGTGGTTTATTTTATAACAGCACCTTAATGAAAATCTAGGTACAAGATAAAGAGTTGGGTAGAACTTATAGAATTTATAAATATAGATCTCAAAATTGTTAAACAAGTATTCAGCCCGTACTCCTTCACAATTAATTTAATTCAAACACGTTTTCCACAGACGAGGAGTCCAGAGAGTTGAACATTTATAAAACGCACAATATGTGAGATATTTTGCAATGAAAAAAGTAATATTATTTACTGGCGGATTTTTGAAGTCACAGTAAAATTGTAAAAGTGAAATATTTCAATTTTTGTTTTTATTTTACAGGAAAATATAAAAATACGTTTTATCTTTCACTGAGTTCTAAAATACAACTCAGAACAGTGGAAATTTGTTAAACATAAAACATTATAGAAGACATTCAATAAGAAAGCTCCCTAAGTTTTAATTTTTTTAAATTTAATTAAGACGATGTTCAGGGAATACTTTAACATATTTAGCTTTATAGTAGTCATTGATATTACTTTTATCATCTCAAATAGTTTTAATACGCTTTCAAAATATATATTAAAATCAATAGAAATAATTTATACCAAAAATTTACGGCTATAAGCCTATAATATACATACATCTGGTCACATGAAGGTCAAACTATTATATTTAATGTCACATGATATTAACAAGAATAAATATTGAATATCTCATTTATAAAATGACACATATTGAAAATGGCAAATGAAATAGCAACATATTCAGTAAATATATTAAATTTACCAAATGCATATTTTTTCAAATTGATAAAAATACAATTATACAAGTCTTGTCTTGTCATACGATAAACAAATATGAAGTGTTAATGTATATATACACGATAAAGTATATATGCTTAAAGGTGAAATTTGTATAATATGATGAACGAAATATATTTCAAGACTTTGGGTAGCTTGGTAGGTACATATAATATAGTTAAAATCAGAAATTAAAACACAATATTTTTTGTTCAATTTTTGGTGTAAAGAAAAATAGCATAGATTGTCATATAGATTAACTTTACTATATATAATATGTATGTATATAATAGAACTGTACTTTTATCTAAGAGAAGATAGAAAGGTGAGCTTCTTTTCTTTCTGTATTTTCCAATTTCCTGTCACGGAATGTTTAATCTGAAATTCGCGAGAGCGCGCGTAAGACCGATTCACCGATTCACCCGCATCTCCCACCTCCCAATTGCTAACTCTGGTTCACTTTTTTTGTATATAATACAACTTGAATAGATCACGCTTGGCACATTCATGCCATAATGTTTTATGGATGATTCTCTCATATACACCTACAAAAGATTGGGTGTGAGTAAAAATAAATCCCCAAGTATTTCAGTCGCTTGTAAAGTTGAATTTAAGTCTATGCGACTTGATCGTATCGCGTAATTATTCATCTGGCTCTACTATATTGCTTTAAATTTTGAGTATAAGAAAAATTAATAATTCGTTTTTGACTCCTATTTTCTCATCTCTTTTCTATATTCCATCCCAAGAAAATTTTCCATTCCGAATAAGCTTTCACAATACATTATTAAAGAGGAAGACAGCTACATGTGTAGACATATTTTTTAGCTGATCCTATAAAAATTGTTTATAAGAGAATTCCAGAGGTAACTAATTGCTTTTGAAGCAAAAACAATATTTAACATTTTGAACTGAACGAGATTCATTTAAGTATAAGTAAAGTAAATCGAAGGTCTGTTATATGGTTTATTATTCAATTACAATTTTTGAAGTACAGAAAGTTTCCAACTATTTAAGAATTGAGCAACCAATGTAATGCGTGCATTGGTTATAATAACATATTATACTGAAAATTAAAATATACAGTTTTAATAAACGAATTTGAAAAGTAAAGCGTTGTAAAGTTAAATGATTTGGACTAAGAAGTAAGCTATTGTATGATATACGTTACATTGTGAGTTGCAAATAGCTACCGAAAATAAAGATTATTTTTGTTTGATTAAGGAACTTAAATGCATATGGGTGGTTTATATTCTAATGGTGTATTTATGTATACCTATGCCATATTACTTCTAAAAAAATTATACATATATTAAAACTATTATTGTAAGTTATTTTTGAGCATTACCAATATAGTTATCTAGCGTTTGCTGGATACCAAACCCGCCAACGAACATCACAGGTTCCTTTCTGCAGAACAACGGAACTAAAAAACTCCATCGTGCGATTTTTTTAGCTCTTTCCTTTTATTATATTATGTTTATCAATGTTCTCCTCCTCTTCTCTTCATGTTTATCCCCTATTTTATATTAATTTGTCAAATTTCACCGATATGTTTGTGTCATTAATAAAGTCACTATTATTATTATTATTATTATTATTATTATTATTATTATTTATTATAGCTATGATATCAATACGACATTTCAAAATGTAGTACGAAGCGAAGGTTATTATCGAATTTTAAATGTTTAATGCATAGTTTGCCACTTGCAATACATCATTCTTCAACATGTCTAAGCGAACAATTGTGACAACTGATATTAATAATATTTTGAAGAATAAATGTACAAATTCTATATTTATATTAACAAAATTAAGCTTATAAAGCTTGTGCAGCCTTTTATCTTTCTAAGGATTGAATGTTGACAAACAATGAAAAACATTGTCAACAAATAGGCTGGACTTGCTCTTACGTGATTTTTTGCTTCCTTGCGAAATGGTGATGAAATGTACATGAGAAGTTCTCACCTCACCATGAGACAAGCTTTAAATACTTAGATATTTTAAGGATAGTATTGACAAAGGCATTGATATCATCACCGATAGACAAAACTTCTTACTTTCAAATAATTATTAAATTTGTTTGCTGAAAACTCTTAAAATGAAAGGATATAGAAGTACAGAACAATTCTCAGAGATTTTAAGTGGAGATTTTCAAATGTTATCTGAAAACATAATTCTGGAATACTGCAACAATTGCAATGGCACGTATTTGTAATCATTGGTTTATTTTTTGCAAGACGTGGTTGTGAACATTATGATGTTATGAAAAGTAGCGATTTTGAATTTGGCCTTACGGAAAATGGTCGCAGGTGTGTTCAATTGATAAAAGACGAATTGACCAAAAACCATCGCGAGAAAGATGTTTTAAAATCAAACAGCAGACTTATTGTTGAGACTGGCCATGAAAAATGTTATTATATTGTCTCTTTGTTATTAGAATTTCATTGCCTTTATATCGTCTGTTTGTTAATGGAATTTCATCCCCTTTATATGGTTCTACATTATATGTAATGTAGAATAGTAATGTAGAACGATATTGATTTATTAATGTTTTACATTTAATAAATTAGTTCAACATTTGAAAATTTTAAACGTTTTTTAATATTGGGGAGATTGCGTAAAATTTTATAATAATTTATGCTGCTTATAGTCTAAAAGAAAATTATTCTTAGTGCAAATAATATTTTAATATTTCCTTCTTTTAGGATCATGTTAACTGCGTAAATGCTCTATTATCCGTAAGAAATCTTTGACGCCAATGAGTAATAACACGTAAAAAATACAAGAATAAAATGGTATGTAATATTTGTATTTATGCTTTAAGTATGCTCGTTACATTTATATTTTGATTCTCATAAAATCTAACACAGTTTGTAATTTTAAAGCAAAAACAAAACCTATTTTTCCTTCACTCAGTTCTGCATAGTTAATTTCCTGAAAAATTCATCTGTTGTGTAATATACAATAAAAATGTAGTCTGTCACTGTGATAAATTGAGCTTATTACATAAACATATCCACATATACTACAATATACAATATCCTTTGGTTGCCCAGGCGACAAATGAGATCATGTCGAAACGTCGAAAAGAAAACATATGTAAATTATGCGATATTTTATCACTATGTATATAATGTCGATATGATATATACATAACTGTGAATTTCGTTGCAAAGAAAGATTTTTATTGAATTTCGCCTGCAGTAAGGTTTCATATTTGTGTAAAATATGTGTACATTTCTCCCTGTTTCCGTCAATAATCTGAATACATATGACATGTGCATACATAAAAATGGGTAGGTAGCTAAATAGATAATAATATACGACTTGAATTTTATGCTTAATGAATTAAGTGAGGTTCTCTGCGTTTCATTTTACAGGTATATGTATATATATTTTATTTATGATTTTGAGGAAAGAACCCTCCTCCCACCTTTCAAACCGGAAAAATATTTCTCGAAATTTCGTGCTATATATATTTATCTAGATATACTACATATAATAAATATAATCAACATTTGTGCATTTTTTCTATTTGATCGTTAAATATTGCATGCAGTACACATTGCACAAAGTACAACAATATTTTAAAGAGAAAGTCATCTATTTATGCTTTATATTTTGCAAAATTTAATTTAAAAATCTATACTCTTCTGTATAGGCATTGAAGCAAATAATTATTAAGGAAATTAATATTAGTTAGGCGTGCTATTAAATATACGGGAAGAAGGTTTCTTCGTATTATATTTCTCGCGTGATCTGTATGTTTAAAGGTATGGTAGAACTCATACTCGTTATACTTTGGATATATAAAATGTACATTTATTATAATAGTGTATATTTTTATGTATAGTTACTTAGTTATGCTTAGAGTAATGATTTCTCATCTTCGGTTTAGTAAACCTATTGAAGCTATGAATTTCATTTTGATGGGCAGAAAAAAATTGATTGTATTTAATTGATTGACGCTGTGTATACTTCACAGTCGCCTGATTAATAAATACGATGATCTTCATAATTGTATTAATTCATTGTGCAAATTTACAATAAAATTCCGGTTTCAAATAATTATACATATATTACTGTATGTATATATATATATATATGTACAAAGTAGGTATATACCGATAGGAAATTATTAAAAAAAGTAATTTAATTATAAACTCTTTATTATTTTGAATAAAATATCAGTTAGCTTTTCTAAATATAATTTAAAGTTTGAAAATAAATGTCTATCTTGAATTGTAATAAAACCAAAAAACTTAATTTTTAGTCAGAGAGGTAAAAATTGAATTATAAATTTCTTATACGTCTGAAAAAATGAAAATAGGCTTTAAATATAATAACAATGGTGGAAAGTGTTCTATGGTAAGTAAATATGGGCTGCAAAAACGTTTTCAAATTTAATCAACGTAATATATTATTACATTATACTGATTGAAATTGAGAATGGTATGGGAATCACATTACAAGTAATTAATGTAATTATGATTGACATTACTCTATTTTAAAGCATTAAAGCATGTATCGCGATATTAAATATGAATTTATTGGGGGGCAGGGGTGATTAATGATGAATATATTCAATATTTACTTAAAACTTTTCAATAACAAATTTGAACTTCGGATTCTTAATAAATATAGAAACATAATTACAATCTATTCTCTCAACATATAGGAACCTCTGTTTAGTGATTACTCAATTTGAGCTCGTCAAGATTTTTATATTTATGAAATATGAATTTGTATTATTCCATTCGAGTGTATGAAACAGGCTCGTCTATCTAATCTAAATGTGCAATATATATATATGTGTAATTTTGTTATTGATAATAGACGTTTAGCTAATGAAATCCATTAAAAATATATTTGTTATAATAGTTTTATGTAACTTAGCATTTAATCATATATATTCAAATATTATTAAAGGTAAATGTTCACTTTCAATAAAAAAATATCTTGCAGTAAGATTATTTTAAAATAATCCTAATCTCATGTTAAATTATTTTAACATTTACGTATAATAAATTTGATGAATAATTTATAAAATGCAAAATATTCAGTGGCCGCGGAAATAGGGGGACTAGGCGGAGCTCCGCCCCCAAATTTTTTAGATAAAAAGTCATTAATTACGTTATTCGAAGTATAGATAATATAATAGAGTATCTGTATTTTGAGAGAAAGAAAGTGGCACGGGAAGGACATAATTAGTCATATATGTAGTTAGTAATATTGACGCATCACGCAGGAAATTATTGATGAATATAGTCACTTCTTGTCAACTAAATATTTTAAAACTATCATTTGTTCCTTGATATATTGAAGAAGTCTAAGTTCTTCTTAGGTACGAGAAAAAAACAGATTTATAAATCCTTCGAATAATCCAACTACTAAATGTCAACCCAACCCCAACTTCTACAGAAAGGAACAAGGTAGAGTATAATCCTAATAAATCGCAAAATACATCTTTAAGAATTGCAGTATGAATCGTAACAGAAATATAGGTACCTATTAAGATGGAAGGAAAATATGTCAAGATCGGGGAAAAGATTACGTTCCTCAAATCACCTTGAAATGCAAGATAGGATTAAAGAAATAAGTTTAGAAAAGTTATCATTATTTATCATATATTTATATAAATATTAAATATATATATATATATACTAAACATCTTTATAGGACAACCTTATTTAGGTGATTTAACAAATTTTACGACAAATTGGAACGTAAAATGCTAAACATGGGCATATCTATAGTTTCACGATTTACATTGTCTAATCCTGTATAGTAAGTTCATTAATTATATACTATTCGTATATAGAAGTGTAGATGCCAATATAGTTTAAATACCTTTCCTGTGCCCTTTACCCTTACTGTACTTTTTCTGTACATTTCCTGTACATTTCCTGTACTATTTACCATAACTTTACTTTTCCTGTGCCCTTTACCTTTACTCTGCCCTTACTGTACATTTCATGTACTCTTTACCCTAACTTTACCTTTCCTGTACTCTTTACCCTTACTTTACCTTTTCTGTACCATTTACCATTACTGTATCATTTACCATCACTGTATATTTTATGTACCCTTTAACAGGCATTACTGTATCATTTCTGTACCATTTACAATTTCTGTACTCTTTCAGTACCCTTTCTGTACCTTTCCTGTACTCTTTTCCATTACTTTACCTTTTGTGTACCCTTTACTATTACCATCTACCATTACTGTGTCTTTTATATACCCTTTATCCTTACTGTACCTTTCCTATAATCTTTAATCTATAAGCTTGGGAAGAGTGATCACCGTCTTAAATCTTATAAAACTGGTAATCCATTCATTCATCTGTCAAAGCTTACTCTATAACTAACGCCAAAATTAACACATGTAGCTATTTTTAAGTTTCACCAAAAATGAATGTTGCGCTGTTTTTATCCTGTTACTTACAATAATTGTGTAAATTGGTATATCATTAATTTAAGGTCTAAATCCACACACGAATTTTTCAGAATAATGGAAACAGTACAATTTAAAATACAGAGTAATAGGCTATAATGTAACGAAGACGAAAGCAGTTAGGAATCATGATTAAAATAATCATATAAAAGCCAATAAATAACTTTACAATTTCGATTTATATTTCAATATATTTAATTTATTGAAATAATATGAAATTCAAATATTTAATAATAATAATGCCACGGAAGAAATACCTTAATATTATTATTTGTGTTTTTCTATATTTTTTTTCGTTCTTTTTTCCCAATTAAAAATATACATCAAAATAAATTTTTGATAATTCATTTAGTAAATTTAATATTGACATGTATGATACTTTATAAAATACTGGAAACTTATTTTGTATATTTAAAAACACCAAACCTACTTTGGTTCGCCAAATAATACTTTTATTTTACAATATTTTACTAAAAAGTAAAGTGAGATATGTATTATTATGCAATAATTTTCGTACATTGAAAGTGCTATCAAATTTAATTTAAGTGTTTCGTGTAATATGTGTATAACACGTGTATAATAGTATGTATATGTTTACGTCATTTTTCAAACTGTTTAACAACGAAATAAATTGAAGGAAGTGGGAAGTCAATACACAGACATATATGTAGGTAACCATATACATATTACATAGTTTATAAAATGAATCCGATAGAAAGATGTTTTGGGAAGCGGTTCAATGACTCTTTGGGTGGAAAACAACAAACTATTGTGTTAGGTTTGTCTTAGATCGTTTCATAAATTATCATACAGTTAATTGATTAAATTATAATACACAAAGAATGGTATCTAAGCTCTTTAATATTGGATATACTAAATTTATGGGTAAGAATCAAAATTCGGATGCAATCTGATAGGTAAGGCCATGTGTATCTTTTTGTCACAGTTAAAATTTTTTTTGTATAATCATGATTACCAAAAAAATGTACAGTAATTTATAACATCTTTTTTTGCATAATTTACTGAATAAATTGTCTAATTTCCTATTATTAATCTTTACTTACAATTCCAGAGAAGAAACAGTGTTTTGTCACAAGAAATAACATCATGTGCACATTTTGAAAATTAGTGGAAATAAATATTTTTGATGTTTGACAAATTTATTAAAATTTAAGGATGTGACTTAACTAAAATATTAATATTGAAGATAAGTTTTTGCTTTGTTGATATTTATATATCTAAGAAATTGTCACTAACAAAAGTTCGCCCAAAGTATGATTTTTACCCATATGTTCTACGTTAGCTGCAATACAAAGATTATATGCAAATGTGAGAGAAGTATACTTTACATTCGATTTCGAGAATACTATTATTAATTATATGTACTATTTGTATGCCTATGTATGTTCAATTTGACTCAGCTAAAGATGATTAAAATTAAATCTTTAAATGATTAACAATGAACGATGAACGATGAACGATCTTCAAATCTTTAATAAAAATAATACAATGTAAATCAATAACTTGAGCATTACGTTTGAAGTTCGTCAATATTCAAATTTACATTTTGTATTTTTCTATTGAAATTCACATAGAGCAGTAAATGTGTACATATATTTTATAAAAATAAATGCAAACAATTTTAGTATTTTTACTATTAATATATTTAGGCAAAATTATATAAAAGCAACACATTTATTAACTAAAAAATAAAGAATTAGAAAGACATTTTCCTGTAGCTTAGCAATTACAATTACAATGGCCATAAAATATAAATATGAAGAACAAAGTATTTGAGAAATTTTTTCCATGAAACAATTCTTTGTTGATATTTTTATGTGTCCGAAGTATTTTTATGTTTGTATTACAAATTTAATGTAACAATGTTTTATAATTGTATAGATCTTCATTTAAATCCGGAAAGAGGTTAATTTTTTTAGACTGAAACTATTACGATAATTACCAAAGCATAATCTCTATATATTAGCATTATTCAAATTATATTAAGCTTTTATATAAAAATGAAACTATATACTTAGGATTATGTAGAATCAAATAAGTATATAAAATGGGAATCAAACTGTTTTTCCTCAAAGTAAAAATGTTGTTCCAACTGAAAATGAAATAAAATTTGTACATATGTATTTACATATTATGTATTACTCATATATATTTGTAGTGAATAATCCAAAAGTTTGAGACATATTTTTTGTATCAAAAGCTCTATCGATCTGCCTGGCTACTTTTCAGCTGGCCATCACATTGTAGTCCCAGTTGTCAGTGTAACCATACGAAGAAGTTGACGTAACCCTCCTCTGTTCCCCTCTTGATATCTGAGAGTTTCGATGAGAAGATGACAGAAAGTTATCACAGTGCGTCGACTGCATCTGACCAGACGTGCGCAAGGGTGGCTTGTAATTGCAGCCATTATAGAAGTTGGGGTTTACGCTACTATTTCCACACAAGAGGGGAGGGAATGCAGTGGCCACTGGGTGAACCGGAGCAAAGTACTGTTCTGTTGAGGAGGTGGCTCGACTTATTGATCGATGCTGGGAGTCAGTGATCAGTGAGTGGCAGCTGAACTCTGGACGTCGTGCTGTTTGGAATACCGTAGATTGGTGGGTTGAATTATAGGGATGTTGCTGTGGTGGTGGATATTGTTGTGGAAGTAGCGCTGCTCCTCGTGAGTTGAGGTCGTAGCGATACTCAGCGATTTCCTGACTGAGCAGGTCTTGTGTTAGGCTAGCCCGACTGAACTGAGCTTCAAGACGTAGCTTGTCCGCGTGGAGTTGATCAATCCGGCTTTGAAGTCGCAGTCGTAGCTCTTCTAAGGATTCAACCTGATCGGAGAGGGCCCGATAAGATGAGGAGATGTCGGGTGGATGGTTGTCAGACTCTGATCTCATGCGTCGGTAGTGAACATAGGCTTCACGGGAAATATTGGTCTGTGTGTCTGAGAAGAGTGACTCATTCTCGTATGCCTGATCTAGATGTGAGGGTGTGTAGGCAGTGAGATAGGTAGGAGGCAGGGCGGAGGTCGCTTGAGGCAACGAGGTGTCCATTATTGGGTCACTTCGGAAGTTCAATCGGTGCACGGGGGTTGAGTGTTCACTACTCGAAAACTGGAGGAATCCCGAAGGCTCAATAGATGGGCCAACAGAGGAGGAAGGTAGCGCGCTGCTCTTTCTTGTGGCCTTACTGTAACTCACGGAGCAACTTGTTGTCTGTTTTTTTCGTCTACGTACGCGCCGGTGCTGTTTCTCATTAGGGAAGTCTCTTTGATCACTAAAGGAATCGTTGTTCTCTGAGGAGGATTCCACTGCTAGTTGTTTGTGCTTCCGTTGTCCCTTCGGTGAACACTCGTAGTCATCCACGTATGAGCGATGAGAGGGGTGGTCTTCTTCTTCCTGGGGTGTGAGAATCGATGTGAATGTGTCCGAAACACTCTTAGGGAACTGCTGCTGATCTCTGCGGCCCCCTGGACAGCTGCTCTCCGATTGGGCTACAAATTCGGAGATGCCACTGTCTGTGACGGAGGCGGACTGGCATGGCCCAGGCCCAACATCGTTACCCCCGGCGCCATGTTGTCTACCGCCACCAGCCCCACCTCTTCCCATGGCTCCACCTAGCCAGGGATTTGTACGAATCTTGGGCCGCCGCTTGGAGATGGGCTGAACCAATGTGTGACAGTTTGGACAGTAGGCTAAACTTTCCTGCTCATCCTCTCCGCCAAGGGGCGAGTCCTGTGTGCCACAGCCCGATACTGATTGGACAAAACTGCTGAGGCCCTCACCACTTGTGTAGGAGGGCAGCTGGATCCGAGTGACGTCGAGTGTACGGGGTCGGGAGGAGGGAGGAGGCCGGGTTGCCTGGATACCAAAGGTCTTGAACTGGTAAAAGTCATCCTGATAGTCGCTCACTCCAGGGATTACTCGGCCCTTTACCTCCGAGTAGTACATCTCGCTTTCCAGCTTCTTCTCCCGTTTCTTCCGGAATAGAAAGCGCCACTTCATCGTTTCCTTTCCTAAAAATAGAAAAGACAATTGGTGAAATAATTTGTGAAATCGTTAGCATTACTACAATAAATGGGGTATAGTTTCAAGTGAAATAACTAATTGAAATATTTACAAATAATATCGTTTCCCTCAAGACTTATGTCAATTATAAGATGTGTGTACGTCTTAGACAAAATATAGGAGAAAAACAGAGTGCATATTAATTTCTGGATAGCTTGTTTGTAAGTATACGAAACTAATCAATATACTCATTTAATTATATCAAATAAAACGAATATTCATGTTTAAATTTTGATGTATATATGCAAAAATTACAGATATTTTATAATATAATTAAAAGTTATTTAAAACAGGCTATAGTTAATGTACAAAATAATAATAAATTTATGTACATATGTTAAAATATGATTCCTCTAATATTTTTGCGTTTAAATGATTGTGACGTAAAAACTATCTTCCTATGAATAAACGGTTTCTCTCTGCTTCCTTTGTTAAAAATGAAATATATGTATATGTGTGTCTTTACGCGAAATTTATCTAGTCAGATTCAAGCAGTATATAAATTATCTAAAAAATTGTATATACCTACATATATTATATATAATTAATCTTTACTGTAAAATATTGACACATCTGGATCCTCTTCTAAATTTGATTGAGATTAGAATCTAAGATTACAGGAAAGTAAAACGCAATGTCTAGCAAGGGTTATGTTTATTTTAAAATAAAGCTCGCTCCAAATGACATAAAACTAATTAACTTGAACATCTCAAAATATCAACCGGAAATCTTATATGACTTTTAATTACATACTAATCAGTAGTTCATAATCTTTCTTGGATAAATAATGCATCTTGAAAAACAGAAATATGTGTGCGAAAGATCCTTTTTATTCAAATTTTTGATTAAATTAATATTGAATAATGATACTTTCAAGAATTTTAATAAAATTTGAATTTTCACCACTTTTATATAAATAAATATATAAATATATTTTAAATCATGTATGTTTGTCTATGTGTATTTAATACATATAATATAATTCTTTAAAATAAATAACAATAAATAATTTAATGCTATAATTCAGTTGTAAATAATATGCTACAATTAAAGATAATTAATACATTCTGTTTTTTTAACTTATGCCAAATTTTACTTCAAGTAATAAATAAATTTTATTATTCAATTATATTTTAAATGTACAACATATGGTTGAAATAATCGATTAATCAATTTACGCAGCTATCAGTAATTGAAATATCATTAATTTAATACCTACTATTCCTTGATATGGAAGCTAAGATGAGCTGTCATAAACAATTCTTTCTAAATAATTATATATGTACATATAATATATAATGTATATATGTATTGTACGAGTATGCGTATGCGTATGTAATTCATTAGACTTACATCTAAACCTAAAAAGGAGGACTAGCATCATATATATCACCTATCAAAGCATTGAATATAAATTCTTTTTATCTTTAAATATTACTAAAGCATTTTCGTTTTGAAACGCCCCTTATCTTAATAAGAATGACACCCTTTTCATTTGATAAAGAACGACAGCTGCTGATACAGTGTTACAATGTATCCTTTATAGGAATAAATCACCTTTTTGACAAAGAACATACGTATTTATCTTATGTATGACATATGTATAAAATGTGTATATATCTTTATTGAATAAAGCGAGATGTATAGAAATATTTCAATAAATTTTCATCCCATGACCTTGCAAGATGTAGATTTTACATAGAATATTAATAAATATAAATGTATATAAATGTACGTAAATGATTGTATATATCATATGGAAATACTCGTATGCACATAATTCTAATTGCCCACCGGATATTAACGCCTTATGAAATCATTATATTGTTTATCTGATGGCAATATTTATTATTGATTAATAGCTCATGTAGAGTATGTTATAGGGTACGGACTGTATAGACTGTGGAAAACTGTAGGGAATATTACATTGTAGCAATTTACAATCTATTGAAAAGAACTACATGCGTGTTAGGGCTGTGGGTGGATTTTTTAATCTGAAATTATAATTGTTTAGTTTTAGAAATACATATTTTTTGCTCTTATATGTGTATATGTATACTAGTTTAAACTATGAATACATTTAAACAGGAAATTGAAAAAAGTTTATAATTAATGTAATATATATAATTTTACAGTTGGTTTCAAGTATATTATTTTAGCAATATTAAATTATTTTTAACGTAAATTAGACAATACGATTATTGTCTTTAAATTTTAAATTTTGAAAGTCTAATAAATCCATACTTCAAATTAAAAACCAGGTGTGAAATTTATTTTACAATTGTTGAATAGTTTAAAATATACACAAAATATTGAATTTTATTTATTATGTTCATTAAATTAATCCAATATAAATACATCATTGCATTATACATATATATAATTGTACAATTAGAAATTATAATTTATTTATAAACAAGATTTAATATTTCTTGGATAAAATATATCTATACTCGTATGTATGCAAAACTGACTGCCTTTATTCAATATAAACTTATTATGCTTAAAATATTAATTATAATTTTTTCCATTAATTATTTATTAAAAGACTAAACAGTTATAGTTATTTGAACTTAATTTTGAGATTATAAATTTGATCTTTTAATTTATTATATCAAGGATAATAATTTTGTTTAATAAATAGTCTCCCGTATCATTTGGAATGAAATAAATAGTATTTTCTAGAAGAAAAAAATTCGGTCCATATTTGATTATATATGTATATTTTATGATATTATGTCAGTCCACACTATGATAAACGGATTTATATGTTATATATAATTGTTTTACTGAATACTATAGAAGCGGTTATTGCATATATCTTGTATGTGACCAACGATGTTCAATATTGATTAGGCAAAAAGTTCTCAATCTCAGATCGATCCTATCCCCTGCAAATAAAACTTTGTCAGAGAAAAGGTTTTTTTGAATAGCGCTATTTTTAAAATAAATATAATCCTATTTTCCGTGTAATCCTTGCCAATTGTATACGACAGAAATAAAAATATGGGGATATTGTGTTGAGGCTGAACAAAATATTGACTCATTTATGTTTTCGTTTCCTGTATACTTTTTACAGTTTGATATTATAGAAGAAATAGGTTTAATCATTTTACAAAGTCTATATATGGGAAAGAAACGACGCCAGTATTATTTAATATACATACTTATACAATTTTCTTATAGAATAAGATATGGAATGGTAGAAATGATTATATATAATTTGAGTAATTTGGAAATAAATTTTGAAATTATTCCAATGTTTTTTAATGAAATATGAAAATTAAAACTCATAAAATTTCCTCCTTATATTTCTTAAGAGAAAAATATATTTTGATGTGTATTCACCGTAAAGTGTGAAAATGCACTGACGCGGATTATTATTATGCATAATATTACATTATTTAAAATTACGCTTGTTTCTCCTTATTTATATGTATGTCCTTCTGAGATACGGAATCTGTCTGGTCAATATCGTCGAGAAATGAATTTAGTATATATATATATAAGAAAATGGACGTTTTAAATCAGTACCTTTTCATTGACACAGTATACATATAAACGACACAGCTTTCTGGAAAGCAATACAGACTAAGCCACCGAGATAAGATCCTGCACAGCTCAAGCTGGACACCGGATAAGACCAACCGACATCCTACTTCTTCGATCCGAAAGAAACGAGAGGAAGAAGTATCGGAGAAAATGGAGAATGCTCCGTTATATGGGGAAGACGAGAGGGAGGAAGGGAAGCTGACGAGAGAATTGAGAAAGAACAATTATGAGCCGAGAGCAGTCCCTGGGCCTTGTTTCCAGATGAAGGAACAAAAAAGGGAATCTCAGGTGGCAGTACACTTAACGATCACGCTTCAAAGTCAAACTGGTCAAAAGTGGCTCTTCTTCTGTATGTATAATGTGTTTCTTTCTCTCTGTTTGTGCTCAAAAGTGATTAGATTTGTGGTCAATTGCAATCTATATGTGTGTGTTATACATATACACGTCCAGAAAATATTGCGGTATAATATACTTAATTTCAGGTTAAATGAAGTCATGATTCCCACGTCACAAGAGACACACGCTGGTTTGAAGGTATAAAGGCACATTACCATATCAGAAATTAGACGAGCAGAAGAGAGAAAAATGCGGAATAAAGACCTATTTTAATACTCTCTAGGAGTGAAAAAAGTCATGTTTTTCTATCATTATCAGCAAATGAAGAAATGTGTGAAAATGAATATTAAAAGAATAATAGGGATTTAAACATCATGAGAAAGAGTTTTATTTAGAGTTTTTATAACGTAAAATCGATCTCTATTTATTTATTCAAATAATTGATCTTCACTTGACTCATTGATGCACTTAAACAAACATGAACATATTTTTTTTTAATTCTCCATGCTTATGTAATTTAGTTCAATTTATTCAAACGAATATATATATACATATAGCATCCATGTAAGTACGCATTGAACTGGTAATATACGATTGCCATAAACGATTTTAGATTTTATTTAATACATCGATGTAGGTACCTATCCCTTTTCCATAAAATTATACTGCCGATGGTGAACAAAATTTAAATAGTATGTATTTTTTCATGAAGACAACATGAAGAATATTCCGTGATATATGCAACTTTAGAAAATAGATTTAAGGAAAATACGTGCTTTACGTACTTTTATGTTGTCGGAAGATTTTAATAAAATGATACTTAGCTTCATTAGGATATAGCAAAATTTCAGTTTAAAACGATCGTTTTACAGGTTCAGGTTATTAAGCTAAACTTAAATATACTAGCAAATTATATAGAAATTGGGAACCATGTGACAGCTGCATCGAGCTTGTTAATTCTCGTCAGCTGGGACTACCCAAATGAAATTTAATTTACTTGTAGTATTTGAAGCAAGCAATTGTATTTTAGTACCTACTATTATATACGAAGTATAAATTGTACATATTGCCACTATTTTTAAGAATAGTATTTTTAGCTTTAAGAAGTTTGTGGAATTTTAAATTGTAGAAATTATATACACTACATTTTTTTCTGCATTTCAAAATGGTATTATTCTTGTTTAATAGAATAATTTTTATGCGATTAGCTCAATTTAAAAAAACTTCAAATAACGTTTTTAGTTACGTTATAGATAAATTCATGCAATGAACTCTCTCAGTATATAAAATTAGTAGCAAATCAAAAATTATATATATATATGGCTTAATACATGTAAAATATAAAGATTTAATGTTAATATATTTTTTAATGAAAATGTAAATAATACTAAATTATTTCTTTTATAGTTTTAGTTTTTTATCCCTTCGCGGGTAAGGATAATCATTAAAATATTGAGAAAAGTACTGAAAACTTTCTCCTGAATAAATTAGTCGGTTTATGTCAGATATATCGACAACTATTTTCAGCGGCAAATATGCTTATATCACATTAAACCGTGAAACACACTATTGAAGTTTTTAGGTTTACGATTGCCGATACGTTATAATAAATCACATAAATAAGCTAATTTATAAGTATGAAAGTTTTCTTTTTATTAGTTATCAGTGATAAATTTATAATTAAAATAAGTTCCGTAAGATTATATAAAGCTGTTCTATTTTATGAGTTAGTTCTGATTACTGTAATATTGTAAATAATAAAATTATTATAAGAAACTTGATTTGAAATTTCTTCAAAAACACAAAAGAGTATAAGCGCACAGAAATTGTTACATACATTATATTGTAAGTGTTAATTGTTTTATTACAAAAGGTCATTCATTCTTCAATAGTTTCGTCAATTTAATAGAGTTATTATTAACTTATAACTTCATTTGCTAATAAAAAATTCTAAAATGTAACGATTATTGTATAGGTATACGCACAGTACACATTTAGTTGGCTAAGATGATGAAATATAAGAGAATTTTGGGTGGTTGTATATGTATCGATTAGTGAAACCAATTTTCGTCCCAACTATTTCAATAAATGTATAGTTATGTTTGTAAACATTACTTTGCGGGTTGCTTAGTATAACGTGTGTATGCATATATAATATGTATGTATAGAGTAAACATGGAAATAATTTAGAATTTCTCTATTTTAGCTTTCCTTTTCAAGATAGTTCCGTCGTGTTTATTGCATTGTGAATTGCAAATACAATACTATTGTTGCTTTTTGAATTAATTTACATGATATTTTTGAAGAGGTTGCTGTTTCATTGCTTTTGTTTCTGTGAAGTATAGGTATGTAACATAGAAACGTATGCAGTTCCAATTTAGAACTTCATTTAGCATATACATAGTTTTGTGTCTCTAAGAGATAAAAGCTGTTGTCAAAAGAAGAGGAGAATGTATTCTTAATTAAAATGGAAAAGAAATATCCTGATGTTGATGTAAGGTATAAGGGTATTATGTAAGGTATAATAAGTTCTTGCGTTATTCGCATGTTAGTTGCAATTTAAAAATTGAACAAAATAACTTGTGTAAGTATCCATACAGAAACATATTATTTATATTTTTTTAAAGACTTGTGTGTTGAAGAATAATTTTGGAAATGCGTACCTGTTAAATAAAATAATTGTGATAATAATATAGGTCCCTATTTATAATTATCAATGATTTATATTTGCACATATGTAGGCATTATTATTAACTGAGCAGTTTTAATATTTAGAATTATATACAGATATTTATAAATTTGTGAATGCAGTGTGTATGTTTATAGGCTAAAATGTAAATTATATGCTGTCTCTTGCTTATGTGCTCATATAAATCCTGTTATAGTTTTACCCCAACTGGTCCCAAGACACCGAAGTATTTATCTGTATTACGTAATTACTGTTTAGACTCCAATAGATCTCGTGCTACAATATTTTTCCAAGACGAAAAGACCAAGTTCTAATGTGAACGATACCAACACTTTTACACAGAGAATCATATAGACTATAAATATTACTAATAAGATTGTTTCTTATTTTAGTCTCCACTAATGCCAATAAATGTCAGCATCACTTCTTCATCTTGAAATTGGAAACTTCGAATTTCCACTATTTGTAATAAGTACAAATCGTTATAGCTTGTGCACTCTGATTAAGTAAATATACAGTTTTAATAAATATATATAAAAGAAAGGTTATTTTTTAAATTTCTACCGTAATATCCAAATTGATGGAAAGCACTATTTAGTCTACTTATGATTGTATATCATTATAGGTTTTAGATTTCGTTATACATATCTAAGCATGAGTAAACTGTATACAAGTACTCTATAAATGAAAAGTTCTCTATGAAGGGATAACATTTGACATCTATTTTATCGAAGTGTATAACCATTTTATGAAGTTTGGATAATACATATAACAGCATGAGATAATGTGATATTTGTTAAAATATAGGACCTGAACAAGAAGTAATAATGCAAGTGAGCGACGTATTTATGCGCGTAAATGGTTGTGGATGAATACTATTGTGGATTCAATTTGTTAATAAAAATATTTTTCAATTTATTACATTCACATACAATCTCCATTAATAGTTTTCTATATGAATATAATTGATTTTCTTTATTGTTAAATCTAATTGTATTAAACTATTTATAAAAATATAAGCAAAAATACAAAATAACTCTTATAGTAAACATTAAATTGTTGTGTTAATATTGATGTGGCCTTGATAAAATGGATATGTATAGTCTAGTTGAAATTTAATACGACAAAATACGTTGTTTTAAAAATTAAAAAATCAGCCTTGTATATTTGACTTAACGTCGACGCATTTGTTTGTTTCCTATCTATATTTGATCGAAAAATGTTATCAAATCACCAATTTAATAATAATTAGCAGAACTTTTGACTTAAAATTAGTTTATTTCAAGTACATTAAATCGCAGTTATTATTATCAAAACTTAAAACAGGTTCATTTAAAATAAAAATTTTACTTCATTGTTTAAAAATATAATAAATATGCAATTAATTATAATTCAGTAGTTAAATTGATGAGATTTGTTTTATTATTCTATATTATGTATTACCAATTTCCATGTTGATTAATATTCCAAGATTACATATAGCTAAATATAATTTGCAGTTGTGTAAATATATTAATGTTCACCTTTTGTAGGTATTTACAAAAGAGGCATTACCTGAGAAAAAATCCTTACTTCAGACGGAAGTAATTTGAATATTATTTGATTTTGAGGTACTCCATATAATATGTGGGAAACACTCCAGCATAATTGACACAGGGTAACAAGAGAGTAATTTATCAACATAAGCTTGAATAAATTATATAGTGAAGCTTGATTAATTGTGAGTGATCATATGCAAGAGAATTATTTACATGTTTTAGACACATCTGTTCGCAGTACGTGGCAGCGATTGCATTGTATAAAAAGGCTGTAAATAATGCATTATTCGTGCGTTCTTGTTGTGGGAAAACATTCGAAATAAAAATAATTAGATGAAAAATAGAATATTATACAAGAATAAATTGATTATTTTAATATTCCGAAATATCAGTTTTTATCTGTATATTTACAAATTTGTCCCAATTATTATTAAATTTATATTATATTACTTTATTTAGTTTTTGACTTGTAATATATAAAACAAATCTATTACTTGTATGTCTTTTAAGAATTTTTAACAACAATTATATTAAATAATTGATTCATTTTTACTTTTTAATTCATGAATTCAATTGTGTTGTTATCTTTCCGATAGTTATCGCAGGTGATAATGATGCTTCTATGTAGAAAAAAGTCTTCATATACATTACAGCCAAATAGTAAAAGGACAACAAAAACGTCATAAAGAATATAATTTAATATAAAAGAAACTGGAAGTACTCCAAGCACAACGATTTATTATCAATATGTGTATTATATACATATATAGAAACAAAAACAACATATATATCCCCATATACCACTAAATATAAAATATCACCAATATTATTTTACATACATATTTAAATTATCTTTTAAATATACTTATCTAGAAATGACATATTTAAAACCAATTTAACCGTATGCTTCTTTCAATATTCTATTTCAAGGGTACTACATGTATGTATATACATACATATAAAAACAGGTTTTGTGTAGGTATGATCATAAACATATATTAGATCTCAATGTGTGTGATAGTGCATTAGTTTTTATACTGATTAAGGAAACAAACAAACAAACAAACGAAAAGAAAATATTTATAAATTTTGAAGCTTTACGAAAGATATTTTCCTTTAGATATACATTATATATTAGATAAAAAAGTTTTTTATTGGAAAACTAAAGAGTACACAAATTAACATTTAATATTACTCCCAGATATATAATTTACGAAACTATACATAGTATAGGGATCAATCATCAATTTTATTTATTTATGCTAATGTAATAAATAATCATATTATTTAATATAATATCGATTTTTAAACAGCTCATTTTTCAATGTAGTTTTTGAAGTTAAATTAATTACAATACAACATTTTTTTTATATTCCAAGCAAGTTCTCTTCCATGTTCTGTAACATGCGGATACAATATAGAGATTAAGGTAAACAGAACAAGCAACACGATATTAAAGATCTAAAAGAGGCAGATTTTTGACAACATAATTACCTTATACTTTGTCATCTCTTCTCTATATTAAGCCGATTAGTTTACATACTGGTGATCACGCGATTCTCGTGAAAGTTGTACATGGCTGTATATTAACTAATTCTATTTTAAGCATTATTAATGTTTGCCTGCCTGATGTTTTGTCTATAGGGACTGCAAACCCTATTTATATACAAATTCCATGTATCCACATAATTTAGTAAGTCAAACTATTACCTACTTTTAGACTATTTATATATTTTTTTATTTTTTGTTACATATTTTTATGATTGAAAGATTATGAAGTTAAAAGTAATCATTTCAAAATCTCTATTAGTCTAGTGAGCCTAATAATTAATGTTGATAATAAGTCTAGTTATTTTTTAATTTCTACATTAGAAATATTTAATAAAGATATGAGTTTGTATATTATGTCATATGATAAAATATTGTTTCACAATTTTGTAGATTACCCTGGCAAGAATAATAACTAAATTATTACAACAGGAATGAATGTTATTGATTAAAAGAACCTTCAACAATCTCATTTTTTTAATTTTTATGACAGTTCTCTTAACAATTTAACATTCATAAAATCAACGATAAATATAATGATATACACGTAATCCTTTGGAATTTAAAGAGATTTATTTATTTTGGTATTATTTTACAACGAACATTCCTCTTTGCTTTTTCGTACTAGTTGGCATATAATTCTTTAACAAGCCATCACGTTTCGGAGAATAAGACATTACATTAATTACATTACATTATATAACTCAAATTAAATATAAACATGCTCAACGCTCAATGCTAGAGGAAAATACAATGTAGTCGAAGCTATGAAAGAATGAAGAATGCAGGATGAAAATGTATTAAAGGCATAAATATTGAATTCTTTTCACTTATAGTATCTTTATCAGGAACATTACGGGGGGCTGGGAGAGCTTGGGGTTTCCTTAATAATTAATAAGTCAACATGATGTGAAAGTAATAATTAGATTGAGGTCTACTTAATAAAATATACATACATTGTATTCTGCTTGTGGGTTTACCGTATTGGAACTGGAAAATGTTCAGCATATACTGCAGACGAACATTCCTGTCATTCAAAATGAAGATTCTCAAAATATATACGTCAACAAATTGCAAATAGACTTCAATACAATGTTGTTTTGATTTTTTTTTCTGTTGTTGAAATCTTATTTGTTAAAAGCAGCTTAATTCTTATTTTACATTAGGTACACTCATTATCGAAATATATTCTAGCAGGGACTATTTGAATATTTTACTTAAAATGTTATGCTTGTATCTAGCATAAAATGTGGAGTTCAGTAATATTATAAATTTAAACATACAGATAATTACTTTAATATATGTAATTTTAGTTATATATTGAAGACTAATTGCAGTGTTAAAAATGGAAAGGGTTATCAATTTTAATTTTATTTGTGCATGTTCTTTCAAGAACAATATTAAGGACATGACAACTGCCAATCCCGATTAGAAACATTTTTCTATATAGCACATGGTAGCAATGCTAATAGAATCTTATTAATGGATTCTAATTAAATGTGAAATTAGTACAATTATATCAACTTTGTGTACAATAGTTACATAGAATAAGAAAAACCAAACATTAACAAGTATTACAGTTTCAAATCTTCAAAACACATATGAGTTCGATATGATAATTTCATGTTATATATTAAATAGAATCTTATCTGATTCTAATTAAATGTGAAACTAGTACAATTATATCAACTTTGTGTACAAATAGGATCAATAGTTACATAGAATAAGAAAACTAAACATTAACAAGTATTACAGTTTCAAATCTTCAAAACACATATGAGTTCGATATGATAATTTCATGTTATATATTA
>JAYRBW010075050.1:0-25276 GCA_036023295.1 Invenusta paracnida | reverse complement strand
TTGATATTCTCCTTTTTTGAAATTTGTAAAAACTATTTAAATATAGAAATTTTATAAATAAGTATTTTAATGCTGTTAATTGTTTTAATAATAAATTCGATAATCATTAATTTAATTAAATATATATATTTTTGTCGATTAATATATTTTTTAAAACCTAGATATAAGCATAGAATTGAGTGTTAGTGTTAGTTTAAATTGTCAATCAAATGCTTGTGAGATAATGCTAGTGAGTTACATGCAAATAATATATAGGGTACAATATTCTGTTTCCTATTTCCTTGATTTAATGCACATATATTTCATATGTATAAAACCTTTTCAATACCGAAATTGAAATACAACGGACAGTAGAATTGCATCAACAAGCATCCAAGAAATAAATTAATCAATATGCTTCTAGATATGCTAACGCAAAAAACACAATATTTAATAAAAGTAACCGGGGAATTAAAATTTTCGAACTTGACTATCTCAGTAGAGGGTGAGATTAGATGACGGTTCCAAGGTTTTGAAAAAAGTAGCGGATTTTACTAAATTTGATTTAGACTACTGTTTGCGATATTTCTTTTGTGATATGAGGAAAAGTAACGGTGATACGAATTATCCACCACAAACAGAAATCTGTTCAGTTATTCAATTTTACTGGAACAGAAATTTCAAATGGAACATTTTACAGTGTATGAATGCATAAAGAGTTTAGTGAATCTAAAAAAAATGACACTCGAATGAAGCTATGCGCACATATGGGTGTGTGAATTAACATCAAACTCTGTGACACCCTCTTTGGGTGTCACATAATAATACTTCTTTTTGAAAAGTTTTCGGGTTTAGTACTGTGTAGGTGCTTGTTATAAAAATATGTGAAGCTCTCAAATTTGTTTACTTGGTAATAATATAGACAGGCCCTATAATTCACAGTTGCAGACTTTTACATAGGTTTACTTGAGCACAAATGTCTTGATAAGAGATATTTTAAGCAAACATATACCACTGTTGTCTTCAATTGTCTTTTTCATTATTTAGAATTTACTATTATAAATATTATAAATATATAATAACATACATATTTTTATTCTGTAACCGATTTTTCCTGTAGTAATTTACAATTATTACGATTATTTTAAATTATACATACATACCTACCATAATTGTTACTGAAAAAATATATATATTTTTGTCTGGAATTTAATCTATAAACATCAATGACAATTATACATATACCTAGGTTAATAATATATACATAGTGAGTGAATGTACACCATATATATGTATATGTATAGTTGCGGTATTATTAAAATGCCTTTATTTTAAGTATTATCAATCGAGAAATAAAGAAAATAGAAGGTGTTCATAGGTGTTAGTTATATTATGTTTCAAAAACTTATACAAATTTATACAAATACTTTGTAATTAATTAACACAGACATTATACGAGAAGAGAAGCTTATCGAAGCCCTGAATTGAAGAGATATAAACGCTTTATAAATAAAATACTTGTTTAAATGCAATTTATACTGTAAATAGAAAGCAATTTTGAAATGTATAACATAGAATTAGAATATATCCCGGTAACTCGGTACTGGTATCCGACCAGCTAGGAATTCCTAACTGGTCGGACCAGTTCGGAATTGGTTGACCAGTTAGGAATTTATAAAAAAACTCCTAACTGGTCGCCAACATATATATTATATACTTTATGCTCTATGTTCTATGCTCTGAAGTATGCGACATTGTGACATTTTCTGCAATACATTTAAGGCCCATTTAAAAACTATATATTTATATAGCGCCCACAAATCAAATTGATGTCAGTAGCGCTTTATAAATTCATTCCTTAGATGAACCAACCAAACAGCTACTAGTTAGGGATGAGTAAGTTGCCCCGTTGGGATTAGAATCCGGGACCTTCTGTACGTTAGGCTAACGCTCCTACCAACAGGGCTACTCACCCCCATTTATGTTTTGTTCCTGTTGAAATCGTATCGATTTACTTTAGTTCTAGTTAAACGTCACGTCGGCAAAGATATTAACGGTTGACGAATTTTTAGGCTGGATGTATTGTTTGATGGGTCACAGTATAAATATGTAGTATTATTAATGATTAAAATTTACGATTTTGTATCTGTGAAAAATATCAGAAAGTAGAAATCAAATAAAAATAAATTGTTTAAATATTGTTCATTATATGGAATCATGTATGTAATATGGTATATTAATTATTGGTTCACTAAAAGTATTTATAATTAAAATATAACTGAATCAAATTCAAAATTTGATTTAATAAAAAAACGAAAAAGATTCAATAGCTAATTCAATGAAAACTTTTTAGGTTTCGATTATTTTCATGTGAAAATAATATATTATAATGCATATAGAAAGCTTTTATCGGTCTTTAAAAAATAGTTTTTAAAGATCTCAGAAGAATTCTAAATTCATTATGCGTATAGCATTATATATAAAGGAAACAAATTAAATACCTATGTATTCAAGGTATTATGTAGTATTAAGTAATAATAAAAGTTGGCGGGAAAGCAATTTTTATATTTTAGTCTGCTTTAAAATTTAATTTTTATCTGAATCAAGTCATTTGTGCGATAAAACGTTAACTTTGTAGGTAATTATATTAAATTATATCAGAGAGATAATCATAAAATAAAGTAAATTTAAATACTATAATGTATTTCGTTTTATAGTCAAATATTTTACAATTTATATAAATAAAGTTTCAATTAATACTTGAAATATATTTCAAAATATTATATCTAAGGATATTTAAGCATATTTTATGATTATAGTTTATAATAATTATTTTTCAATTATGTGTAAGATGATGAATTATATTATGGCGACAAATGTATTCAAAATATTAGTCAATATGTAAAATTATTTAGCCTTTGGCCATCATTTTTTATAACGACAAATATATTAACAAATGATGGCCAAAGGCCTGAGTTACTTTGTTATATAGAATTATGCATTCAAATATCATGCATTACCTAACATGTATAGAAATTCGATACAACATTTTTATGCATTATTTTAAAGTTTTCGTGTATTATAATCAAATATAACCCCCCCGTAATATAATGCGTAATTTAAAACGCATTATAACTAACTAATACCATACCATTAACTATACCTACGTTATATATATGTATTTAAACTATAAGCATATTTCATTAAACAATAAGGAGAAATCCACGATATGTACTTAGAGGAGGATGAATAGAATTTACAAACGAATGAAAATTAATAATCTAATAAAATAAACTTTGAGTTTTATTCAATAATCACCAGTTCAGTTATGCACAGAAAATAACACAAAAACAAGGTGTGCAGTCTTAGACATTTCTAAAAGTTAATTGCTTCGTTGATAAAGAGGATCTACAAATCAGGAAATTATTACTTCATAAATTAGACACACTAAAGATTTGAAATTTCTATGTACATGCTTATACGCATATAAGTGCTGCTCAGTAATGACAGAAGAGATCTCCTCTTTGATAGGTCACGTTGATTAAGCAAATCTGAAAGACAGAAATCATGCCTCTTCAAACAATTCAGATTTGTCAGGTTATTCAAGAAAGTTTCTATATACTCATCCTTTAGGTATTATTAATAGGTATTAGATTTGAGATACATTTCAGAATTTTCGTACTTCGTAACACATGCTATAGCATTATATTCTTTCATTCTTTTACGTTCCGTTTAATTTAGATAATTGTTTCATTATTACATTTCTGTAAAAATAAATTGCAGCATTTCTATAATAACTATAATTTGTATATACACACCTACATATTACATATATACCTATGTAAAGTATACATAAATTACGTCGATATAGGTATCTACATATATTCGCTCATATATGGTTTCAAATAGACCTTTAATTATATTGTCGCTTCTACATTAATTATAAATATAACAACCCTTTTTCTTATTCTTACTGTAACCTAATATGACTTTAAGTAATATACACATTTATTCAATATCATATTCTACGCATATTTTGCACGTATTTAAAAGGCACCAGTTCATTCAAATCAAATAAATATATTTGTCTCTTTTCGAGGTCAAAGAAATAAATTATATTTCGATGAATTGATTATACTAGAAACAATAATATCAATAAATAATTTATTTATACATACTTTACAGTGCTTAAAACGGATATTTGTTTAAATATTCAATAAATATTAACGAAAATTTATTACATAAATGAAATATATGTTTATACAGGATAAATGTGGCTAGTTTCCACCGCTCCCAAAATATAACATTCGCAATTTATCTGAATGTAATAATTTGAGATATGATAGAATAACTATCCAGTTATATATCAAAGTTATTTGCACAATTTAAAATTTTGAAGAATACTTAATGAATATATTCAGGGCCAAAATTGTAAGTTCAAATTTACATGCTTGATTAGATTTTATTTCTCGTATACTAGTGTAGTACATTTGAATATTACCACTGAACTGCTAATCTGCGGCTAATATAGTATATATATACTCTACAAATAAAATACCGCGTCTTTATTCACGTATTCTAATGTAAAGAAAAAACATCCACTTCTGCTTGATGAATTACAATCTCCTTCAAAAAAGACAAGCGACGGAATAAACAATCTTTCTTATCGAGTCGATATTTAGATTTTTATTTTTTAGTGTATGCGTCAATATGTGTCCATGTTTTGATAGTGGACGAAATAGTATAACCACTTCATTTGATCATTCTTGTTTTATCATCTTTGACATTCGTCGGCATTCAAACGAAATAAGCTAAGCTTGAGACAATTTTATAATATGTGGTAGGTATGCTTTCAAAATAAACAACAAAATCTATATAATGTGTAATGAAACATCTACTTTAAATATATGTCGAACACACGATTGATGATTGCAACTGGGGATATTCTTAAGAATTAACATGTATATTTAATCTTCTATGATAATTCTTAAATTTAAAGTATTCTTCTATTTATCACACTTCTTCTACTCAGTATCAAGAATATAAATAAAGGGGATTAAAATAATTAATTTTCATGTCAGAGATAGATATTACAGTTGCTTTTCTAATGACAATGAAACAAACGAATTCGAAACTACACATTATGTTTCCAAAGTTTATCTTATGATACAATTATCCTGCTTTGCCAATTTAACATTTTACGCGTCGTATAATATAATATAATCAGCTTAAGGAGAACATGAATAACTACATAATCACACACTTATTAGTCAAATATATCAATAACATATAATATGTAGTTTTAATACTTTAGCACAATTTTAATGGACAATTTTCAAACTAAATAATAATCCAATTTAATCTGCTTGAAAGCTAGATAACTTTAAAACTTTAAAATCTGTACCTAACCGAAAAAATCTTTGCAGGACAATTTAGATGCATTGCTAAATTTGACAATAATAATTAAAAAATTAACTCTGTTGAAACAACTAGAATTGTAGAATATTATGGGTACTTGGTAGTTATATATAAGAGCACTTCTTACATATGGTAAACGAATTCCTTTTCATTCTAATTTAGGTATATTATGTATTTCCACTTTCAAATGTTTTATATGATTAAATGTTTTCATTTTATTATAATATTTTAATACATAATAATAATTAGTGAGTATCAGTCAATACTAAGATATGTAAAATATATAAAGGTGATAATCATAAGCTTTTATAATATATATTACCTGTTTCCTCATAAATATAAATTTTAAATAATATACTTTTAAACAAACTACCAGCTGAGCTATACTATATATGCTGCATCGGCTAATACCCTCATTTGGTAATTGGTGTTGCAAACAAATTTATAATTTGAAAACAATTATAAATTTTTCTTATTGAAATATATACAATTATATATTATTACCAATTTTATCTATAATGTTATCGGGAAATGATTAAATGAACTAATATATCTAAGTCTATTACACCCTTGATTCTCGAAAAATAATTTATACCTATATCAATATTTTATCACCAAAAATGGCAAAAGTTGGTTAGTTAATCAAAAATAAATAAATTCACAATAACACAATGTAACATAGATTCGTTCAAATTATTAAATAAGTGAAATAATAGGTTAGCTTTGATTTTCAAAATGTTTGTAATTCTTGCTTGTTTGATTAAAAAATTGAATATAAAAAAAATGTTCATTATAAGGAATTTGCAAATCAAATATTTTTTCTTTTTAAGCTTAATTTTACTTTGTTTAGCAAATTCCTTATAATGAAAATTTCTTTTATACTTAATTTGTCAATCAAACAAACAAAAACAATAAGCTAACCTTTTTATTTCATTTATTTTATAGTTTGAACGAATCTATGTCATAGGATGTGAATAAGACATTTTGAAAATCAAAGCTAACCTTTTTATTTCACTTATTTCACTTATAATTTCTAAATGATATTTTTAATAAAAATATGTTTGAAACCCAAAAAAGAAATTTTGTTTAAAAATATTCTTAATTTCTTTTTTAAGATTTTTTTTTCAAACCAAAATAAATGAAAAAATGTTGGCGATAAATTTTTTTCATTTATTTTGGTTTAAAAAAATGCTTAAAAAAGAAATTAAGAATATTTTTAAACAACATTTCTTTTTTGGGTTTCAACAATATTTTTATCAAACATATCATTTAGAAATTATACATAAATTATGTTTTAAAAAATGATTCATAATTAACTGAATAACGCTGAATGTTCAACGTTCCGCTCAGTGCGCATAGTGTGTAAAAGTTTCTTCTAAATCGATAAGGAGACTGTAACAAAGATTTTTAATTATATATACTTTTAATAGATATAGTATAATTTTATCTTGAGCAATATGATAAAATAATTAATTATAATAACACTTATTTTCTACTATTTCTAATTTCTGCAAAAATAGAATAATTCGGATACAATAGGTGAAAGAGAGAGATGCTTTATAAATAAATTGTAATAAAATTTACCGAATTTTTTCTTGATTGCATTATATTACTCCTATATATATGCAATTCAATAAAAAATATGTAGAAATAATTTCTTAGATATAAAATAATAATACATGAATATCCCACGGAAACCTCGCACAGCTTACTGGGCCTTTCGCCCTAATCCGACCTAATATCCTTTATTAATTAAAATAATTTTCAAAAAATATTTATACGAGTATATGTATATTACATAATAAAGCAATTGTAGATAATATACCTTCAGAATTTACCAAATTTTATCTCTAAACTTGTTAAAAAGAAATTTATTTAATTCAAAGTTGTCACGAGACCTCATCACCAACCAACTAAGATAATAAAATATTATAATTGGATTAACAATAAAAATTTATGTGTAAATAAAGTAGATTGTTTGAGTGTTTTAGATTAGGCGATTTAAACTTACGTATATTTATCGTACATAATATTTTTAAATGAACTTGAAACTAATTCTATTACTACTGTTAATTATCAAATAAGTATAATAATATTTAATATGTTTATAGTTAACATTTTGAGGAATATTTCCAAAAAATAATATTCAAGGAAATAAAATGAATTTAAATAATGTAAATATGATGAAATGGATAGAACTTTGGCCAGCTAAAAAATAAAATTACTCTATTTTGCGCTTTGCAATGCATATAAGGATAAGTTTTTCAGCTTTCTACTTTGCATTAATATATTATTTTCTCTTCCAAAAATCTTATAACGTATAATAAAATTATTATTTTTTAAGTACTTGTTGCAGGAGCAGACGTGTACAATAATTCCAAAATTCCAAATACATATCAGTATTTATGTAAATACAGATTTTCCAATATAGTCCTAAATCTTTTAATATAATTTAACAAATTATTTGATAAGTATATATTCAGCATAGCCGAACTATCTGGCGTATATTTCAATTTTAATTAAGATATTTTCTATAATTATTTTTTATTTATGATAATGAAATAATGATTATTTTGTTTAATATACCTGAATTAGGCAATTTATAATTCTACATTCTGTGTTATAAAAATAAAGAATTATAACATCCAAAATATGTTATCAACAGTTTATCGAATTTAGTTTAATCTTGTTTTAAATATGGTTTAAAAATACATGATAAAAATAAGCATCAATGAAAATATTCATGACAATATGTAAATGGACAATAAAATTTACCGCATTTTATTGTTAATAATTTCTTACACAGACTCCTTTGAATAAATATATAGAATAATAAATTAATACATTTAGAAATATACAACAATAAGGAAACGGTTTATATACGTATAAACGTATAAGCCGAAGTAGTTTTAAAGTTTATATCCAAAATCTGGAACAATTCTATTTCTCACTTCGGCCATGAAAATTCAATCAATCTTAAATAAATGGATTATATTTTTGCTCCGAAAATGCAAGGAAATTTCTTCCTAAGTGTAGGTAGTAATTTTATGAAGAGGTCAAGGAGATCTATTAACTAACAGGCCACTTTCCCGACAATAATGTAAACCATCCACAAAATAGCAAAACACCCCAGATAACAGAAATGAGGGGACTTTTCCTTGCTCGGTTGTTAACTTGACCTACCTGATAAACGAAGTACTTACAATCAGGAATAATGCCATCCCCCAAAATATATAGAAATATTTTCATGTCCAAGTACCTATCTAGATATCTTTACCAAGAGGGTTCATTTAAGACAAAGTCGCGCATATAAAATATATGTTTTAACACCATATTACTCCCAATTAACTGACAGACATCTTCATACATATATTCTTTCCTTTGCTGAATGGTGGAAGAGGTTTTCTTGATAATCAATACAATGTGCTTATTGGTCAAATAGAATTGGAGGGAAAATTTGCTCTGCAGAAAATTTATCTTACAGATTCAACCATATATTTATATAATTCAGTAAAATTAATTATATGTTGAGGTCAATTACAGATATTTTGATTAAGCGTGATTTTAAGATATTTATCTCATTTTTTATTAAGTTATTTCAATAGAGAAGCGTTTTATAAATAGCGTTTCCATTAATATCAATTCCAAAACGCGCACATACATACAAATACTTATGGATACCAATTTGAGTTGCGCTCAAGAATTCCGGGATATTGAGACGAAATGGATGTTCAAGAATATCGGACCACAGTCAATGTCTTTGGAACATCAAATAACTGTTGGAACTATATATTCTATACTCTTCGTTACGGGACTTTTGGGGAATCTGTGCACCTGCATTGTTATAATTCGCAATCGGTATCTTCACAACTCGACAAATTTTTATTTGTTTAGCTTGGCAGTCAGTGATATTCTTCTTATCTTGTGCGGTAAGTGGTGCCAGTTTTATGACATAGGTATAAGTTGAGCTAACACAATGAAATTAAATTAAAAATCTAATTAATTCGTTTGAATGAAAAGTATATATATTAATGCACTATAAAAATTATGCAAGAGACGGTTAATATTAACCAAGTTTTATTTTATTTTACGCCAAAAACTGATATACTACTACAAATATATACCTTTTAACATTTTTTAATGAACACAAATATGGATAATTCTATTTATTATTGTTAATGATCAATTATGTACAATAATGTTTAGTATTTTCACTAAGTCCACATTTTGAGGAATATTTCAACAAAATAAAATAAAGAGAATTCAAATAAAATGATAGAATTCAAATAGGACGAAATTGATAGAATATAGGGTGTGTAAATTATAATTAGGTATTTATATGTATAATACTAACATATTATATTTGATATGTACCTACGTAAATTCGATACTGTATACACACATCTATAATAATAGGTTAAATATCCGATTTATATATTAAGAATAGCTTTAATTGAAGTTAGTATGCGTACACATTACAGAAATGTTTATTTACGGACAAATATCATATTCCGAACTAAATAATTATTAATATACAAATTATTCAAATCTTTCGTACAAATGTAAAGTTTTAAGAGCTAATAGCTCGTTACAGGTAAAGCCTCATCTGCGTTAAAATTATAAATGTATGTTTAAATATGTGCAATTATTCATCGCTTCTATTCAAATTTATTCTATTGGAGTTAAAAATACTTGAATACATGTTAATATTTTCAACTAATTATAAATTAGTGTAATGTACATATTATATGTGTATATAGAAATGCATGTAAATATCTCTTATTGCATCTTTTTATATATTTACTACGTGTCCTAATATATATTTGAGTTTTACCTAATTACAATCATAAAAAATCTAAAATAACAATATGGCGTTAAATTTTAATCTGTTTTCAATTAAAAATATAGATATTTTCGCAAGACAAGGCAATTACTACTAAAAGTGTTTGGCGAATTTGGGTGACGCAAAACGGCCATCAATTATTTGGTTTTTCGACAGCATTCGCAAAGTAAATATTAGTATATATAAATGACTAAACTACCACTATAAGTGCAGTTATTAAAATTAATATAGGCAAATAAATAGCTATATATTATAATTATATAATTATAAATTCATATTCAGTTGCGAGCCTGTTTAACCAACATATGTAAGAAGTTTATTAGACCAATGTCATGCTGAAACAGTTGAGTCGCAAACATTATTTCTTTAAAAAAATTGTAAATCATTGGACTATTAATTATCTGTGGATTATATTGCGTCGTAATAGTCGCATTAATTCATTCAGTGTTATTGGTGGAGATTTAAGTGCTTCACAAAAACATATTTTAGTAGTAGAATTCGAATGATTCCAAATTTAATTGAATAGAAAATTTAGTAAGGACTAAAAGAATCAGACCTAAGACAGCTTGCACACACACATACTTACATTACCGGAATATATAAATATGCACAAATATAGTATTCAAATAATCAAGACAAATACAAATGATATTTTTAAGTAATATTTTTACATGCTTGTATTGCACACGAAAAGAATATACACAAAATACAATAAGAACATTCTGTATGATTTAAAAAGTAAAACCAGCATACAATATATGAGTATGTATAATAGATGGATTTATTATCTAATAATCTATTAAAATATGTTTTACTTAAAATCAGTAGGAGTCCTATAGTCAAAGAAAATAAATAAATATCCTTCGACTAAATAGACTATAGTATAACTACGAGAAAAATTTGATTTCATATGTGCATTATAACTAGCAGTATAACAAGAGCTGGACCACGTACTATTTCGACATCTTCAGGTGGCCTCAGTGGCCTACATCCAAAATATAATAACACTATTTCAACAATTTTTCGTAAATTTAGTTAGAAAGTCACATTTAGATCAGCCTAAAGATCAGACAAACTGAACAACTGGACTCGCAGTTTAATATTTTTCTATTATTACCACAATTTTTCATTTATATATATATAGGTGTGATGTAATTTAAATATGTATTGCATTTTTTTAGTCAGTAAATGGCACAATGCTTCTATGGTTAATTGTGAGTCCTGTTGAAGGTTAATTCTTGAAGCAGGGCGTTGTTCACATCGCTCTCTTTTTTTTAAATATAATATGTCTATAAATTAGTTTTATGGGCATACAAATATGTATATATGTAAGAGATATCATTTTTATATTCAAATAAAAGAGCTATAATACAAACTCATTAAAAAATTATCTAACTGTTACTCTAAATATTTCAAGTTTATCTTAGACATACATTGACCAAATTATAAAAATTTCAATTTGATTTGTTATATTTCCACCTTTTATATACCGTTAAAAATTGGTGTTAAATTTTGTAGCTCGTTTGTCGTATATCGTTTCACTGTTTTCAAGAACGTTTGTCATTGAAATTTTCAATTAATGTTATGTGTAATGCAGTATTAGTATTATACATAGATAGAATATAAATTATATAAATGTAATAATCTATACTATAACAATATTTTCCAATTATACGTAAATTTTTCCATACAACGAAAATTCCAGCTTGTTTTTACTTTACATATTAATGTATCATTTTTTAAAAAGCTAAAAGGTAAACTTTTATTGTTCTTATTATGAATGATAAAAACTTAATATTTCTCCACAAAATTTAAAATTAAATAATAAAACCCGTGATTAAAGTATCTTTTAAATAATTTATTAAATACTTTAATTTGTTAACTTAAACTATCTATAATTATAATATTTTATGTTTTTATTAATTTAATTCTAGGAACAGTAAAGCATTTCTTTCTTCTTTCAAGAAATAAATCATTTCAAAATATATTCTAAACAATTTTTTTACAATGCAAAAGGAATCTTTATTAAATGCGATTTTGGTAACAATTATGGTAAATAACAGTCAATATGAAACGAAATAGCAAGTCAATAAACTCATAATTATAAAATGTCGACCTTTTTCTATAATGTCTTTATATGTGTTAATATTTGTCTACCGTTATTTCTTCTTTTTTTATATTCTACACAAATATGTCCAACCCGGATACTTAATTACATATTTTGTTTAATAAAGTTATTTTGTAATATAACAAACAAAAAAATAATAATATAATAATAAAATGAAAGTTAATTAGAAAGGTAAAACATTAACAAATATGTTCAAAAATTATCACCAGCAATAATTATTAATAACATTTTTATTCTTCACATAAAAACCAAATACTGTTATGCTATTTGGAATAATATAAATATCCTTACTTAAATTACATTATTCGTGTTTATTTTATGAAAACAATATATTTAAGACATACATTTAAAAAAAACCTTTTAATCATTCATACAGGTTTATGGGTTAAAACTGGATTTTTGGAAAACTATTATTTATTTATAATATAATCTGTATATCGATATAAATCGAAATATTCCCTTGTATAGTATGAATATTGTGTGTGATATTTGGAACTTTATAAATAAATAATATATATTAATATAGCAAAAGACACATAAACAAATCGTTAAAATACATTTTATAACACAATATTAAATATGCAATGTCCATACAAGTACAAATTGACTTTTATTTATGTATTGAATATCATGAATTGAATCAAATATGTGCACGCTGGTAAATAACGCCATGACTTTTAATGAAATTTGAATGAAGTACATAGTGCACACCACCCATGTTCATTTACCTGTCAAATCTACCTACTAATTGATTCAGCGATTATCTGACTCTTCTCGAAATTTTAAATTTATCGTTAATTATTTCAACATATTATAAGTATTGCATTTCCTTATAAACAAATATCTACATATCAAAAGTTATCTACATGGCTAAATAGTTACATATATTATAAAAATATAACTTATTAAAGGTTTTTAAGTTTCCAAACTCGAGACGTTGATGTGTATTATATAAAAACTTAATATCTATCGAATAACTATAGCAAACTATAGAATAAATATCTCAAATACAAAATATTTCCACTCTACTCTGTTCGAAAATCTCGTTTTTCTTAGAAATACAAAATGTTTGTTATAATTGTTCTGCTGTTAAATTTATATAAACATGTAATTAATTACTACGGCCGGATGCTCAAGTATAGGTAGGTAGGTATAAGTAATCTTTATTTCTCAGCGACACAATTAGTTTATTTTTTTACATCATTCATATAAATATATAATGTGTAAATATCTATACTATATATTTATAGTTAGCAGTACATATATACAGCCGATGTACATATATATTTATTTAGAAAACAATTGAGCTCAAAATGTGGAATACCATAAACAATCTAGTGAAATAAGCATAATTAAGTATATTACATTGCAGAAAATATTTATTTTTAATTGAAATTCTTATTTATTAGCCTAACTAGTAATTTGAAATTATTTCATGAAGGAAAGCAAAATGTCTGTCTTGATTTTCATTATGGCAAGAGTTGTAATTTAAGTTCTTATTATATTTTATATTTTATATACCTTATACTATATCGATTATGATTTAGTATTATAATTATTGTGATCTTATTTATGAAAATAGTTACAATTTAAGTTTTTATTATATACTGAAAACTATATTATATATATCTATGTAGATATACCTACTATATATATATTTATTAATAATATTAATAATATAAATATCAGTAATAAAATAATTTACAAATTGTTATTAATAAAATAGTGAAAGTCATTACCTTTCGTATATATCAAACAGATTGCAATTTAAATTCTTGGATAACTTCTCATACATTATATATATAACTACATCAATACAATTTATAACTAATAAATCTAAAATTATATAAATCAAGGAAGGTCGTATATATTATTAATTTGACATCTATTTTAATATTACTCTATACTCTCCTTATTTTTCGAAAAAAGGGAAATAATAAAAAACATTCTTTAGATACAAGAATAGCTCAAATAATTTACTCTACATGTCCATATAGTGTTCTTGTCACATAACTGGACTCCCATAATCTCAAAGATTATTTATGATGTTTTATGTTAGCGTCTCTATTTTTCTCCGGAATATCCCCGTAACCCCTCAAAACATATACTGAGCCTTTACACATATTATGTACATTGCTATGCCAAAACCAACTGGTTAATATGCATGGATTTCTCTCACCGAAATTGCCACCATCTCATGCCTTATGCAGTGTTATATAGGCTGTTATAGACGAGTGGTCATCAATTTATCAAAGTTAATAATAAACTGAAATTGAGAAATGCTTTTTTCCGCTTTATAATTTGTCTCTTTCATTTTTTCGAAATTTGACATGGCGGGCTATTTATAATGGACGTGCAGGAAACATATATCAAGAAGACTTCAGAGTTCTCTTTGTCTCTGCAGCTCACGGGATAAAATAGGGAGAATTTCTTTCTACATTCGCGAAGTCGGAGATATTCGTATAACAGATTGTTACAAGCCAATTATTTGGATGTAATGTGACATTTGTTCTGTATAGAAGTTTATATAGGAATTCTTTCTTGGCAATTCAGATTGTAGACTGAATAATAACTTTCAAATAGTTTTATTTTGAAATCGATTATAAATTTGCAACAAATGATTTTTATGCAAATTTTACTCAAGTTCATCAATATTTTTAATAGGGTGATAAATGAGGGTATACACCTACTATTTTACTTGAATACGGTCTGGCCTATTTTTGTTTATTTTTGTTACCTGTCCTGAAACTGAGATTCATCCAAAAAATGTAAGACTCCTACCTCACACCAAACACATCGAAAGTTTACTTTATGGGAAAGTTTTGCTTGCAAATCATCTGTTATTTTGTTTAACCAAAGTATTACTTCTCTAATTAAATAAATAACTTCATAAGGTGGTAAACATTAGGGAAGTAGAAATATGTATGGAGCAAATAAGAAACTATGATATGGGCATGTATGTTAAAAAAGGTAAAATACAGGGTTTTTTATTTATGAAAAAATAAATGAACAAACAGAAAAAATTAAATTATCAAGTATTCGTATAATTTAGGTTTGTACGTCTTTATTATTCCATTAAAAAAAACTGTAAATAAATTGAGGTAGAAAATAACAATTGAATTTCAATTATATTGTCTGATCCACAGAAGATCAAAATTATGTGCTTCGAAATATAAACGTACTTATTTACTTCAAAACATATATTATAACACACAAAGAAAATGATTTATTTCAAAAGTCTTTAATATATAATGGTGTATGTAAGATTTAAAACATGAAAAGACCTTTAGAGTGTTTTATGTCGAAATAATCCCAACATATTTATTTATACACACGTAGATATCAATTTACCTAAAAGCTGTTACCAACATTAATATAAAGGCTACTTAAACGAAATCTTAGCACAAGCTATTTAAAAAGTCATGTCTACATAACATAACATAATTCTAAGATATAATCAAACTTCTTCGGCAAAATATATAATAGAAAAGTGTAATAATAACAATGTAAAAGTGTACAATAGAAAAAGTTATATATCATATTTTATACTTTATACTTTGAAATGAAGAGATATCAATATATGTATACTTAATAAATAATGACAAAATATTATTATTGTTATTAAATATAAGTTTAGAATTAAAAATGGTGTAACCTATTTATTATTTGAACTAAAAAGATATTTCCTAATATTTTTATTTATTATACGTTAGGAAGTAATAAAACTAAATTATATATATAAATGCAAATAATTATAGTTTAAATATAAAATATTTTCTTATAATATAGGTTAAATTTAATTTACGCTTTACAGGGATATATATAATTTTTTAATGTATAAATAGAAATGTTATTGATTATGTTAGAAGAAATTATTTGTTACATATTGAACGAAATAATTAAGTCTTTAAACCCCCTGATAGTAGTTTAGATATATAGTTGAAGAATACGAAACAAAATATGAATTACCATTTTTATAAAGTAAGTATATTTTACATCTGAATTTATCTCTATATAGTTAATATAGGTTAACTAATTATTAACCTAGTTATTTATAAGTTAAAGGTACCTTAGGTCCTAGTGTATGTATAATGCAATATTTATGTAAAAATAGTCGTAAAATAATTTATTCTTGAAAAAATCCTGCATCATATAAATGGAATTTAGTTTCGAATATTTGAATTAGTAAAGCATTCAATGATTTATATACAATGACGTTGGATATATTTAAATATTATTCATATCTGCAATATTGAATTTCACCGCGTAAGTTAATGGTTTTCTAAACTACCTCTCTTCGGTCATGAATGAACTATACGTAAAAAAACAATATCTGAATTGAGAGTGATACAAGTAAACAATTTAACAAACTATTTGCCTTAATACAGGCTATGTGTAATAATTCTGAGATCGAAAGTAGTTTTGCAATAGTTAACTGAATAACTTATATGTTGTGACTAACAAAAATAGTTTTGCCTTATGTTACAGAGACTTACACTCGATAGATAGGACAATAAATTGCCATTTTAGATATTAATGCATTCTGGTATTTATGATTAATGTATGTTTAATTTTTCAGAATATACATTATTTATTATTGTTTATTTCTGACTGATTTATGAAAATTGTATATATAACATTTTATTAATGATTTAATTTGTTTTTAAGCATTTTTGAAATAAATGAAAACATACTACATTTTATTTGTTTTTTTATGCTAAAACATACACTCTCACTCTTATGAATAAATAGTAGGTAAACTTCATAAATAAATAATAATATCAATAAAATAATGTATAAACTTGAATCTCTGTGTCTTATGCTAAAATATTAATTATTGAAATTATGGCAATTCGATCAAATATACCTACAGTTTAAAAATCTAAAATTATGGAGTTATAAAAAATATTTTATCATTGCGTAACTAAAGTCTTAGTTACATTTTGATATTATTTGTTACAAACTTACGTTATTTTACATACAATATCTAGATCTAATAAAACGATTTTTTGAGAACACCCTCACGTGCTTATTATTGTATATTAGTGCACGTATATATAATACCAGTCAAACGAAAACTAAAAACTTATAGAACGCTAATTTAAAATTCAGTTATTAAAACATCTATATTATACTTGTAATGTACCAATATGGCATTTATGATTATACATATACGAAATTTAGTGTATTAATTGCTGTGCAACTAATAAATAATTTCCTAGTTTCACTCTAATGCCTCATGAATTAAGCATGACATACTTAATTTTTTGCGTAAAGAGTTCGCGATTCTAAATTAAATGACTCTAAATAAGTAATCCTGCCTGCAGACTGCCTTGACATTTCTCGATTTCAAATTAATATTTCAATGACATACTAAGTTGGTATATTATAGTAAATGGACATACAACTCCTGCAATAAATATATCGTCCAATATACACATACATTGTTATTCTACCCCCTTTTAATAGCGTTAGTAAAAACTAAATACTTCCGAAAGAATGGAGTAATAGCTAGATAGGCGGGAAATTGAGCCATCAAATAAGGCTCTAATCTCCTCTTGAGTTCAGGTAGCACGCGCTCGGCCCTTCTCCCTAATCCATTTGTAATAAAGAATGCGATCTGTGAGAACTCTCATTTGAAATTGGGGTATTATATTAATAGTTACTCTCTCTTCTCCCAGTTAAATAGACAACTTTATTGTGAACTATGAATGCTTTACTGATAAATTTTGGTGAAAAGAATAGATAATAATTCATTCGTTTTAATGCTTGATTTGAACTATTATTTGGGCGTGGTAGACTGTATGTGCAAAATCAGCAGATTTGCAAATTAATTTGTTTAACCTAAAATGAAGAACTATATAGCTATTTTTTTGTATTTAGAAAATATATAATATACAAATTACCAACAGAAAAATAATTTGTATTAAAGTGCATAAGTTCACTTTGAAATTAAAATGAAAAGTTTCACTTTATATAATATTAATTTTGACAAACGATCTTTCTCTGCACAATGTAGACTTATAGAATTTAAAAATGCATAACTTATATGAAACTTATCAATTTATAAAGTAAAGAAGAAATAAAGAATTTTCTTGGGTATAATATATTTTATTACGCAGAAGCTTTCGAATATCTTTGAAGAATTAATTTAAAGTGCGTGACTAGTACGCACTAACACTTTGTTTCAGTGTGCAGTTGACAAAGATATTCGAAAGCTTCTGCGTAATAAAATATATTATACCCAAGAAAATTCTTTATTTCTTCTTTACTTTACTTAAATTACTGGGTATGGCCAATACAACAAAACAATTACTTAGCAATTTAGATTAGTTGTGTAATAAAAGCCAATCATTTACTTTTTTTGGAGAAATATTAATTGTAGTATACGTAATTTATCTAATAATTTATAATTTATATATTATGGATATGTTGATATTTCTATAGCATATATTTTATGCAATACCTAATAATTTATAAACTTTCTTATTTACACATAATAGAATTCTACACAAGCGTATTACTGGAATGTAATAAATTATTTATCCTTTTATATACACTTATCCATATATCTATAAAATTAATTAAAATATTCCAACCAAAGTTATATTTAAAATATTACCGTTATGAAGTTCAATGGGTCAAACTTGAATAAATATTTTCCTGTCTAAGCATTCATCTTCAAATAGTTAGGTCATAGTAAACACTGCATTTGAATGACTAGATGCCTTAAATTGACTATATTTCTAGAATAAAGAGTCTGTATGTAATTAGGGGATTAACCTGCTTATACGATATTCTCGAAATTATTAGTTTGAGGAGAAATGGTAGTTCAGTTGACGATATCAAAAAAGGTGAAACGGCTGATAAATTTCCTGGTACTGTCTGTCCCTGTGCTGGAAGTAAATGATAATTGTTCTAACGATAAAAAATTGGCAGGGACTATTTTTAATAATATTGCATAAACGGGGTTAAAATCTAACGTATTTTATTTAAACTTATTATTTAGAGAAAATGTACTTTTATTCCAATATTTTGATTTAAATCTAAAAAGAGAGATCTTTTTGTAACTAGTTGATAGTAAGTATTCATTATGCGTGATCAATAAAAATTCAGAATCCAATTTATGCTCAGTTAATCGTGAATAATTGAAATTGACGGTTATTTAGTTAGATGACCCATCGACCTTAATTTTGTATTGTTCCATTTTGTTATAATGACATTGGGGGGATGTTCAATTTTAAAAATGAGCGTTTTATTCTAAAGACAAATTATATTTCCAGTCAATGATTTTATTTAAATTGGAACACTAACACATTTTGAATTTAGGTTTAAGTCTGTGAGGAAATTAACTATTTCAATAAATATGTAATAAAATTAACTATTTAACAAAATTACAAAAATCAAATAGGTTGTATATCAAATAGAAAATATTGTAAATTTTCGTTTTTCAAAGAATGAGCAAAACTATTTTGTTAAATTAAAATTAAATATATGTACGATATCTAAAATTTCAAAATAACATAACAAATTTTACGTACAAAATTCTTAAGAAATATAATTTATATTATTAATTTATTATTATAATATATATAATGTATACCCACCCACCTACATACATCTGGTACTTACGTTTTGTATGAAGTTTTGTTCTAAAATATAATTGTGTTAAAATATATGACAAAAAATAATGTCCCGTAAGTATTAGAGAGATTATAAGTATACTTACCCTTTAGATAAATTAAATAATTTAATTAGGCCTTTATTATGGTTTCATAAATAATGTAAAACTGCATGGTGAAATATAGGCAGTGCGTACTTTGTATATTTCAATTTTTTTCTATACAACTTTAAAATGTATTTATTAATAAATAAATCGGATATTCCCTAGCTATGTATTTCATTCTGTATACTAATTATAGTTATTATTATTATTATCAAATATTACCAAACTTCATATAATAACTTTTAATTGACAACATTTTATATTTACTTTGAAATAAATTATGTGTTATATGACACTATATAGTCGTATATTATGTGCATACATAATAACTTTTTTATAGCTTTTAAAAAAAAGGCTTTAGTGAAAAATGTTTTAATAATCAAATGTAACAAATAAGAACTATATATACATATAGTACGGTATATTAGATTTTTATTTTCTGATTTCTGAAAATTTTGAACTGCATTAGGTAAAAGCTCCTGATTTAGAAGATAACAGAATACATAATGATGATTTTAAATGTATCTAAATGCTTTATTCTTAGCTATAAAGCGCAAAATTTAGAAGCTCGGTTAAACGCATAGTTATACGTTGCAGGAGATTGTACTAACCCCGCCTAAACAAAAAAATTATAAGGATATTGTATTTTGCATATCAAAAAAGAATACCAAGTTTCTAAAATTCAGGAAAATACGAGTATATTTATAAACGTATAAACGATTGAGGAATGATACAAATCATTATACTCGAATTATTATCAAATATATGTGATATACATATATATGTAGATTTCTGTCTCTAAACTGATATACCTTTATATAATTAGTATACTAATTTAGAGTTGATATTTGAATACTCATTTATATAGGGTAGGTCTAAAATCAATATAATTGTATGCGCTCCTATGTACCTACATACTTATAAGTGAAAGAACTAATGTTATGTTAAATTATTCCGCATTATTAAATGCTTTCATTTTCTGAAAAGCTAAATTACGTAAGTACCTATATTTGCATATATATATATATATATATAGGATATGATTTTGGAAATTGTAATCTCTATTATATTAGATTTTTATCGATTAATTTTTAGTTGAATATGACGTTTGACAATCACCCTTACATACAATCTAATGATAATTGAAAGCCATAAAAGAATACTCTAATTATTAAGTAATAATTTAAATAATCTATTTAGTATAGGATCAGTTTAAGTTGTATAATATAAATCTATATTTCATCAACTTTTTCAATATTTAACCTGTCTGGTTACTTTTCTTACTTCTATATTATTTGTATAGAAAAAAACTAGACTTTTTACTAATACTATTATGTTTTTTTTTAATAAATAAATACTATATTTTTAAATCCGTCATTTAAAATTATTAAGATTATACAATTCCATGAACTTTGAATACCATAGGAAATTGAAGTAATGAAATGTTTAACACGTATGAAAGAGTAAGTATAATCTTAAAACTATCCTTAAGCTAACCTTTAAAGCTTAGTCTTTAAATTATCAATGTAAGAATTTTAAAATCATAAATTATTACCCTGGAAGATATAAATAGCCATAGTATATCAGGAGAGGATGACATTTTTTAAATTAATATTTAATTATATTTTTATCATTAAAACCAAAAATGTATAAAATTATTAGTGTATTAAATCTTGCTTCATGGAATGATGTAAGATTTTTATACAAAGGTGCTACTTGTCTGTTATATATAACAAATTTTAATTTGAAAATAAATCACTTTAAACTATCAAATAAAGTTCATTTTATATCATATACCAAAAGATCAATACACCTTGAATAACCATTTTAATAAATTTCTAAGCTAACTTCTGGGTAACAAAATGAGACGCTTTACTATTAATATTTATTGGCAAAATATCTGTACTACGTCAATTGTTTTCAACTTTATCAAATTCTTACTTTGTTATATGTATATATATTACTGAATTCCTTTAATTACATTGATTTAATAATTCGCTGTTTACATTGGAATTTTAACCTTGTATCGTCTTTTAATATATCTTTGTATTAAGGCAAGTGTATAATTAGCATAACTGAATTAAATTTTTTTAAATTTTATTCTAAATATATAATATTTATACACAATATGTAACATATACTGATGAGTACTAATTTACAATTTTATTTAAATGTATCTTTCAGGCAAATATGTCCTTATATTACACAGATACATTTATAATTCATCATATATTATAGTAGTAAATATACTACTGAAAACAAAATTATGGAAGTATAATATTTTTATTTATAGACTTTTACATGACTGAAATATTTATTAAAGTTAAATATTCCCAGGTGGTCCAGAATACTTAGTTTAACAGAGCTTTTTTCATCTTTTTAATCCGGCAATTTTCATGCAGTGACTGGCTACAAATGAATTGTGAATACAAGCGTTTTCGTGGCAAAAACAAAGCACATTATTTCTTTGCCATTGTACTCAGAAAATTTTTTTTGTATAATGAAAAGAATTCATTATCTATAAATAAATAGTAGGTAATCTTATTTCGCATTGCATATGTAAACAAACATAGGCGTAACAATGTTAATTTTTTCTATAAAAAATATTTGAAGCCAGCCCTAATGTAATAAAATTGTTACGAGTACACTAGACTCCACAAAAATTCAAGCGGTATGACAAAAAGAAATAATCAACAAAAATGATGAGCATATGGCGTACATATTCTACTATAAATATTTAATTACATTCTATATAGCTTTGAATATTGCTCCACATAAGTTTTACTTCATCACTATATATACCACACCGATATAGTATAGTGAACCATGCTATTACATGCAGTACTATTATTCTATACACATATACATTCTAAATACTTATAACGACATGAAATGCAATATTAAAATAAAGTTTAAAATATGTCGTAGTTGATTTTTAACGCCTTAATTTAAAATATTGATTACGTATCAGCTGTTCTATCACTCCAAAATATGATGTATGATTGCACGTGTCTATGCTGTACGATCATGTGTTGTAGAAGTATACATATAAGCTATATATATATATATATGTATATACTCATGTATGTATATATTTTTGTACCAACACATTATTCGCCAAAATATAATATAGAAATGCCGATAAACGAAAATGATTTTGACAAACCGATAGTTAACTGCGTGACTTATTCAATAAAATAGGAATTTGTCTTGCCAGATTTCATTAAAATTTTCATCATTGTTATTAGTTATTATGGCCGATAAATAATATTTTGTTTTGTATGTATTTTTTTAAATAGATAATATCCTGATTCATATTTATTGAGGCAGGAAATTGTAGAATTTAAAAGATATATTTATAGATATATGCAGGGGCACTATAACAACCAAATATAAAATGTTTCGGATATGTTATATTTTAACAACATACATTTTGTATTGATACTTATTCGTAGGTATTAATGTCTATACAGAATTATGCATTTAACTTATTGAACTACACTTTAAATAATAAGCAAAGACATAAAATATATTTTGAATTACGTATTAGAAAGGGAACATTGACATTATACTTTAATTTTAACAATAACATGTTGTACATGTAGTGTAATATTTATTAATATCCTATGATAATATTATGACCAAGCATATATACATAACATATTTTATTTATTTCATATTATAATATATTATTTTCATACATTTCACATATATACTAATTAATGATTAAAATTTTAAAATTAAGATGACAGAACTTTAACACACATAAAAGAAAATGTAATTCTTATGTTCAAAATATATCTTAAGTACTTTAGTTAAATAGAACATTTTCAAAGGTTGATTATGAAAATCTTAAAATTCCTATAGTCTTCAAAGCTGCCACAATCATCTTTTAACTGAAACAATTATAAAATGTCTAATTACTACTTACATTCACATGTTATGAAAAATATTTCATTATTAGTTCCTATTATAACACAAATTACACATCATAAAAATCGAACCTTATATTTTCTCACCGAAAATTGTCGCATTTTTAAGTCAGTAACATCACTATCTCGACGATCAATCACTTTTGGAGACTTTTTGTCATTATTTGACAAATTTCTTGTAAAATTCGAGTACCATTGACAGCGTAGTTTATGAACTAACTGACTGACAGCAAATATAACAAAGACGCAGGAGGAGAACCTGTTTTAGTGGTTTATATTAAGGCAGCATTATTCGAAAATATTTCTAAATAATATTTAAAATTACCCTAAAAGCGTGTTAAGTGCAGCACTAATAAAAATAATTTACGACTATTCCGAACAGTCATTTTAAAATCATAAACTAAATCCTTAATCATAGAAAAAATTGTGGGTGCATCCATCTTCAGTTAAAAAATTAAGCCGAAGATATTTTAAAAATATTCCTTTAATATTTCCAATAATAGGTGATAAATTTTCATCGACAGCGTATTATGGGGCATTATATATTAATGAAAAGTTTACGACTATTCGGTGCAATTATTTATAAACGATAACTTTAATCCTCGGTTATAAAAAATATTACTATGCGCACACGTTGAATTAATTGTAAATAATACACGGTATTAGCGGTTCTACATAGGATTACACAAAATTATTATAAACTCTAATTCAAATAATCTTCGGATTTTGTAATAAGTAATTTAAAAATTCTCAGTTGAACAAAAACTATTAGGAATAAAAAATATATAGAAATGGTAGAAATGACATATTTACATTTACACTGTTAAACACAATTTATGTGTTAAATTTTTTTCAATAAAAACGCATATTAAAATAATATCATGCTGTGAAGATAAAAATCAATATAAATATTATTTTACTTTTATAATTTATATACAATTAAATAACAATTAATTTTTTTTATAATTAACTATTCTTTCTAATTATTTAACGACGATAGGTATAAACGGATAAAAACAAATTGTGTGCTATCAAATATTACACATATACATTTGTATATGTATGCGTGTATGTATGTAAACATATATATATTTGTTATATATTATATACCCTAAAAATTGACGTAACAAAAATACGAAAAAAAACATATATGATATGAGTAGTATGGGAGGTGTCTTACGGTCACAATTGCGTGGGCGGGAGGGGGGGGCTGAGTCATGCTCATTCATGCTCAGATGCACTTTGGAGTC